>PVHP010053469.1:0-10764 GCA_004024765.1 Zapus hudsonius
AAGGGACCCACAGCCACAGCCATTCAATCAACACAGGATAACCGAGTGAGACAGAAACCAATGATTTTTGACACAAAGACCCCTAAGTTCTCAACATTAAAGCAGCCTTAATACTCACCCACCATGACTCAGGGAACTGAGAGGAAGAGGGGGCAGAAAGATTGTGAGAGCCATGGTAGAGGAGAATATCCAGAGGCATGATGCCCCTGAGTAACAACATACTAGGGTCAGGAGAACCGGGCTGAATACTAGGCTCATTGTTTGCCCACTAAATAATGTAACTCATTATGGACAATAAAAATATATTTTAAAAAACAGCCTGAGCAGCAGGTCCAGTGAAAGACTCTGCCTCAAGGAAATAAGATGGAAGAGTGACAGAGGATGACATCTATGTCCTCCTCTGGCCTCCACATGTGTCTATACAGAAAACAAGCACATACACACACACACACACACACACACTCACACACACACACAAATCTGAATTATCCTCTCTGCCAACTCAAGCAGCCTAAAGTTTCATCTTTATGGCCACTACCTCATACTGTCATTTTCAGATCAGTTTCTCTACATTAAGAGACCAACCACCTCTGTTCAGACATCTACACAGTTCAGACATCTACACAGAATTTCAAGCCCCCATGTTATCTTACCTGGAATTTCTTCAGCACATTCTTATGGGTAGAACAACCATAAACATGAAATGGAGAGGGAAGGAAAATCCACATGGGAACATTCATTGCTTTTTGGTCCCTCAAGAAATCTATTCTGAGGTGTTCATCAGGCTTCCTTCTCTAAACCTGACAATCTCCACTTATGAGTGGATTTGAATAGAAGATATTGGCCTGACACAGTCATCATTGTTTCACTAATTATCACAGACACAGAATAACAGGGAACAGACATATTATTCTATGACTGCCACGTTCTGTGCTCAGGTTGTGACCTCTGTCATCCCACAGCGATGCAGACCAAGTAACGGAAATGCTTTAACACCTACTCATTTGGAAATTTGGCCTTAAAACAACCAGATGTTTCCTGTGGCTTTAAACATATGTTTGAGCAACCTTCTCATTCTAATTTCTGAGCTTGGCAAATGGGAATTTCCATTATTATCTTACTAAGACCCTAAACATAATACCAGCTTGATCATCAATGTTTCCAAGTCAAAAGAAAGATTAAGGGCTGGAGAGATTGCTTAGCGGTTTAGGCGCTTGCCTGCAAAGTAGAAGGATCCGAGTTTGAGTCCCCAGTACCCATGTAGAGCCGGATGCACAAGGTGGTGCACGTGTCTGGAGTTCATTTGCAGTGGCTAGAGGCCCTAGCATGCATGCCTATTCTCTCTCTATGTCTGCCTCTCTCTCTCTCTCTCTCAGCTAAATAAGTAAATTAAATATTTTTTTAAGAAAAGAAAGCTTGATTTAGATTTTCTGCTCTTTGGAACCATAAGTAACTCTTCTTCATAGCTTTACACTGCCTCCCTGTATAACAAAAAAAAACCACTAAATTTTGATTTTACAGTCAATAAAATCCTTCCTAAGTGTGCAAAGGTTTCTGCCACAGTAATCAACATGGCTAAAAAGAGAACAGACTTGGCCAGACATGAATCAGTCACGAGGGGAAAAGAGTTCCCTTTGTGTGAAATGAAACGTCCTTCGGCACAGAGGACCTATGATGTCACCTGAGACAAAGTGACAACACGAACTAAAGGGCATCAGGGACTTTCACCCCAAACACACATCCTGGATCTCTTCTGGGCACCATTGCCCAAGATACCAATTAATCTGTGCTCAATAAGCTGAGAGAAGCATCCCCAAAGGCTTTTTTGGAGTTTGTTTATCAGGTCAGAGATATTTTGGGCTTGTCTAGCTCTGAAGACAACTGGGAAATAGTCTCCCTGAGGGTCAATTTTCCATACAGAGAAACCACTCTAGAGGCCTTGGCCTGCATTTCACTTTTATTTTAGTATTAATGTATTTGCTTGTGGGAGAGAAAAAGGGGGGAAAGAAAGGGAGAGAGAGAGAATGAGAATGAGCGTGCTACAAATGCACTCCTTTGCTCAAGCACCACTTTGACTTTGTTCATCTGACTTCACCTGTGTACTGGAGAATTGAACTTGGCCCAGAAAGTGCCAAGTTTAACTGCTGAACCCTATCCCCAGTGCATTCATTTCTTTTCATGCTTTAAAATAGTTTATTTATGATTTATTTGCAGAGAGAGAGAAAGAAAATGGGCATTCCCAGGCCTCTAGTAGATCCAAATAAAGTCCAGGTGTATGCGCCACTTTATCCATCTGGCTTTACTTGGGAACTTGGGAGAATTGAACTCTGGCCTTCAAGCTTTTGAAGCAAGTGCCTTTAACTGCTGAGCCATCTCCACGACTTGTTTTTCTTTTTTTTTTTTTAAATAGTTGGTAACATTTCATAAACAGTTAAAAACAAAATTTCAGTGAACAAGTTATTAATAGGAATTTATTTCGTGAATTTTTATTGACAACTTTCATCTATGTAGATAATATACCATGATCATAATCCTGTCCCACAATTCCCCTTTTCCTTCTCCCAAATCTCCACTCTACTGAATCCCTTCTTTCCGGCCAGTCTCTTTTCTATTTTGATGTCAGCATTTTTATTCCCTCTTACACAGGTGTTGTGCAAGTAGCATCAGCCAATGTGAAGTCATGAATGTCAAGGCCACTTTATGGAAGCATTCCTCCCCTTCCTTTGGCTTTTCCTTTCTTTCTGACACCTCTTCTGCAAAGGTCTCTGAGCCTTGGAGAATGTGATAGAGATGTGTCACTTAGTGATGAGCATGCCATTGTCACTTCTTCTCAGCACTGTGGTGAGTTTTGAATCATCTGAGTTGTCATTGCAATCTGAAAAGAGAAGCTTCTCTAACCAAGACTGAGAAGAGCGTTCATTAATATATGAACATAAACATAAATGTTTCCATGGCAGTTTGGTGGCAATAATGTATGCATTTATCCAGACAACAATAGTAGTTCTCCCACCCCCAAGGCTTAATACCTCCCCAGCCATACGATTTTGACTAGGTTTTCAGTATCAGGCATGAATTCCCTCCCATGGAATAAGCCTCCAGTTCAATCCAAGAACCACTGGTTTACACAATAAGAGATATTCCATTATTGCACCCCTTGGTACTTTTGGCTTAGATGGACCAGCCATAAAGCTTGTAGTGTCCACTGCTGGAGAAGACCATTGATGATGTCTTTCCTCCAAAAGCTTCATTCTGCATAGCTCTTTCCAGCATTCTGACAACTAGTCAACAGAAAGGAGGTTTCCTGTGGCCCAAGCATGGGAAGTCTTTAGCAATAAGGTCTTTCCATGTAGTTCTGGTGGGCAACCAAGAGCTTTGGCTATAGCCGGTAATGTTTGGAGAGCACCAGGGTCAACTCTCAGGAAGGTATTCCACTCCGTCCAGCCCTGATTTTTAATTGTTTTAATTTATTAGCAAGCAGAGAGAGTGGAGGGAGAGAAAGAAAGAAAGAAAGAAAGAAAGAAAGAAAGAAAGAAAGAAAGAAAGAAAGAAAGAAAGAAAGAAAGAAAGAAAGAAAGAAAGAAAGAAAGGAAGGAAGGAAGGAAGGAAGGAAGGAAGGAAGGAAGGAAGGAAGAAAGGAAGGAAGGAGAGGGAGGGAGGGAGGAAGGGAAAGGAAAAAAGGAAAGGAAAGGAAGGGAGGAAGGAAGGAAGGAAGGAATAGAAAGGCCTAGGGGGTATAGGAAGGGCCATGAGAGGATACACAAAACTAGTGGCTACATGAGTCAATCCCACAGAAACCTTCTTCAGGGATACCACTCTACAAATCTTTACCCTCAATTAGGGAGTGGGGTGGGGGGAAGGACCAGAACAAATATATATACATAAATATAAGTGTTACAGGACAGTTTTGTGGGTATAATATATACATTTAGCCAGACAGTAGTAGTTCCTTCCTTAGAGCTTTTGACCTTCCCAGCCATAGGTTTTCAGTAACAGTCAGAAATTCCCTCTCTTGGAGCAGGTCTCAGGAAAACTCAGAGAGCAGTTGGTTTCCTCCATAACAGGTATGTCTCTATTGTATTAGTTGGTACATTTGGCCCAACTGACCAGCTCTTAAGCTTGCAGGGTCCACTGCTGGTTAATACCACTGATGACTTTTCTCCCCAATAGGCTGCATAGCTCTTTCTGACATCCTGACAGCTAATCATCAGGATGTAGACTTCCAGCTAAGATCCAGCTTGATTTCTCAGTGACCTACTGTCCAAGTATGTGGAGTCTTCACCAATAAAACCTTATCATCCTGTTCTGGTGGGCAACCAAGGGTCATGACAATAGCTTGAACTGTTTTAAGGTCATCAGGGGCCTCCTGGCAAACAATACTAGTGGTAACCTACCCCTGGCACTGAAATTTTTCTAACAGTTTATGGCATCTGGATACAACTTTATCTACCTCCACAAGATACTTCTGCTTAAATTTTATCTTTTTTATTAGTTAGCAAAGAAGTAGATTTTCTTATGGTTTATTCATAATCTTAAATGTTGATAACCCTCTTCTTACACCCTCCTCTCATCCATTCTCCCCCTTTAAGAAATTCCCCTCCCAGTATTCTGTCCCTCTAATTGCATATCTACTATCACCTCTCCATAAACAACCCCTCTCTTCCTTTCCTCAGAGACCCTTTCTAGCTTCCTGTTCTCTACTACTGACTTTTTCTCCACCTTATTTTTATGAGGCAAGGTCTGCCACTGAACCTGGAACTCATTGATTCAGTTAGATTAATGAGTCAGCAAGCCCCAGGGAGCACTTGTCTTCTCCAGACTAGCACTGTGATCACATGGGAACACTACCAGGTCTGTCATTTTATGAGGATACTGTAAAGCTGAACTCAAGCCCCCATATTTCACAGCAAGCATTTTACCCACTGGCCTGTCTCCCCACCCAAGGTTTATCTCTTTTTAAAATAATAATGAGAGCTGCTGAACAACCAAAAATAGATATATTCTTGTATGTCAATGACCACAGGTAACATAGTTCTATGCACAAAGAATATGTACAATGAAAATTAAAAAATAAAAGCAAATAAAAAAAATGGAAGAAAAATTCTCTTCATAAACTATTTTTGAGTCTGAAAATTGTTTATTCTGAGGTTGTTAGATGCTAATATTTCTTACATCAAATATCATCTCCTTTTCCTTTTCAAACAGAGACAGAGGAAGGGAGCATGTGGGAGTGGAATCGGACCTCGCTGGCAGACTTCATCCTGGAAGGGCTCTTTGATGACTCCCTCAACCACCTCTGTCTCTTCATCCTGACCATGGTGGTCTTCATCATTGCAGTGAGTGGAAACAGCCTCACCATCCTCCTCATCTGTGCAGATCCCCGGCTCCACACACCCATGTACTTCCTGCTCTGCCAGCTTTCCCTTATGGATCTGATGTATGTCTTCACAACCATTCCCAAGATGGCTACCAACCACCTCTCTGGAAACAAGGCCATCTCCTTTGTGAGCTGTGCCACCCAGCACTTCCTATATTTATCTGTCGGTGGTGCTGAGTGTGTCCTCCTGGCCCTCATGTCCTATGACCGCTATGTGGCCATCTGTCATCCATTACGTTACACTGTGCTGATGAGCATGAAGGTCGGTGTGGTGATGGCTGTTGTGTCCTGGTTGAGTGGATCCATGAACTCACTCATTCACACAGTGATCCTGATGACTTTCCCTTTCTGTGGGTCTCAGATAATCCATCACTTCTACTGTGAGTTTCCCGCTGTTGTGAAATTGGTGTGTGGGGACATCACTGTGTATGAGAACTCAGTGTATATCAGCACGATCATACTTCTCCTCCTCCCTGTCACCCTCATCTGCACATCTATGCATTCATTCTCCACAGTGTCATTCAGATGCGCTCAGCTGGGAGCAAGAGAAATGCCTTTGCCACTTGTAGCTCTCACCTCACTGTGGTTTCCCTCTGGTTTGGTGCCTGCATCTTCTCCTACATGAGGCCTCGGTCCCAGCGCACTCCACTGCAGGACAAAGTCGGTTCTGTCTTCTATAGCACCATCACTCCCACCCTGAATCCTCTGATTTATACTCTCCAGGATAAGGATGTAGCTAAGGCTCTGAAGAAAGTGCTGGGGAGACATGTTACCAGCCAGTGACTGCAGCTATAATCTCTCACAATGTAGACTGGAATAGAATAAGCTCCTGAAGTTCATCTGGGTAAACCTCTTAGGTATTTAGAGAATCCAGATTCTAGATGCCCCTTGACTACACAAAACAAGGGTTTAAAATACAACTCCTAGCTAGCCATGGTAGCACACATATTTAATCCCAGCACTCGGGAGGCAGAGAAGGAGGAAGTGAGTTCCAGGTCAGCATGGGCTAGAGTTATACCCTACATTAAAAAAAAAAACAGATGCAATTCCACTACTATACTTTGGCTTTCAGTATACAAACACTGTACATTTCAGTAAGCCCTTGGAGAACTAAGAAAAAGTTAAAACAAATTATTTTAAAACAAGGGGGTTGGGGACATATCTCAGTTGGCAGAGACTTTGTTTAGCACATATGGAACCTGGGTTCCATCCTCTATACCAAATAAGCTAGGCATGGTGGAATGCACAGCTAATAGCAGCACTGAGGAGTTGGAGGCAGGAGGATCAGGAGTTGAAGACCATCAGTGGCTACATAATGAGTGGGAGGTCAGACTGGGAGACTTGAGAACCTGTCAGAAAAAAAATAAATCTTTTCTCAGTTCTTCATTGGTCTTCCTTCTGTAACCCTAAAAATCTCCACTTAACAGTGGATATCAAGTCCAGTTCATGCTGGCGAACTAGAAGCCACCAGGGTCCCTAGGGGAACAGAGATTAGGGTTTTCAGCTGTGATCCAGGCCATGGGTGCAAGCAATAGCCAGGACCTCGACTTCTGACACTTTCCAGCAACAGATTATTCTGATTGGAACCTGCATCAATCATAAGGACAGACCTAAGCAAGTGAGTACAACAGCCCAGCTGGCAGGAACTGCTCCGGTAGGTCTGAACCACCTACCTCCCCTGAGCCCCAGGGGCCCGCATTCCCGCCCTAGCCAGCCGGCTCCCAGCACCCAGAGGCAGAGCCACTGGCAGAGCCCTAGCCAGCCGGCTCCTGGCACCCAGCCACCTGCATTCCTGTCACCACGCAGCCCTAGCCAGCCAGCTTCCCGGCACCCAGAAGTCGAGCCGCCTGTGTGCCCGCCTCCCCGGGGCACTGGCCTGCTTCCCAGCACCCCAGGGCCCTAGCCTGCTGGCTCCCCGCCACCCCGGGGCCTGAACCGCCCGGGTACCTGCCACCCCAGGGCCCTAGCTGGCTGGCTTCCCTGCACCCTGGGTCTTCCCACCCCCCCACCTGGCTGCTTTCCTGCCCAGAGACCTGGCTACCTTTTCCGCCTGGGTCGGTCTACTTTGCTGTCCCGGGTCCAGCTGCTTACACACCCGGGAACCAGCTCCTCTTCAGCCCAGGACCAGGCTGCTTTCCTACCCCACATCCCAGCTACTTTCCCATCTGGGACCGGCTACTTTTTCTGCCCGGGTCTGGCTGCTATCCCACCTCAACCTGGCTGCTTTCCCTCCCCTGGAACCTGATCCTTTCCTGCTCTGAGATGGCTACCGTTTCTGCCCAGACCGGTTGCTTTCCCACCGCTGCACCTTTCCAGGGCTAAGTTATCTCCAAGGCATCCCACCAACCACCTCAAGTGGAATCAAAATGGGCAGACCTCAACGCAAGAATATTACACCAGCTGAGGAAACCATACCAAATGACATCAACAACACAACTAAAGGGAGAGAGCAGAGGCAGGCCCAGGAAGACACAACACTAAACCCTGATCATACTGGCACAGATCCTAAGGAGAACTTAATGTTAGTCATGCAAGAAAATATGAACCGACATATTGAAAGGATACAAAGTCAGCTTATTAGCTTTGCCACCAGGCTTAATATAATGGAGGAGAACCAAATAGATGTCAGGAGAGACATATCAGAACTAAAGGCAAGCCAGCAAACTGAAGGTATCAAAAATCAGCTTTCCAAATTAACCGAAGACATCTGCAAATATAAGAACGACTGTCAGGAAGAAATAATGAAATCAAATATGGAAATGAAATCACATCTTAGCAGGATGATAGAAGCAACCCAAAAAGAAGTTGCAGAAAACAAAAACCATATTGAAATAATGAGAACATCCCTAGAATCTCTTACCAACAGGATTAATCACTGGGAAAACAGAACCTCAGATATGGAAGACAGAACAGAGGAGAATTCAAGAGAAATCAGAACCTTGACAAAATTCAAAAGAACAAGTGAACAAGACTCAAGGGAAATGTGGGATACCATAAAAAGACCTACTCTCAGGATCATGGGGATCCCAGAAGGAGAAAAAACCAAACTAGGGGCATAGAAAATATTTTCAACAGAATCATTCAAGAAAACTTCCCATACTTGGCAAGAGATAATCCTGTACAGCTAAGAGAGATATGGAGGACCCCAAACAAATTGGACCAAAGGAGGAACACTCCAAGACATATCTTAGTTACAATGCCAAACATTGAGGAAAAAGAGAGAGTCCTTAGAGCAACGAAAGAAAGGAAACTCACGTATAAAGGAAAACACATAAGAGTCACCTCAGACTTCTCCATAGAAACTTTAAACGTCAGGAGAGCTTGGAGCAAAGTGATACAAGATGAATGGATTCTAACCTAGACTACTCTACCCTGCAAAGTTATCCTTCATAATTGATGGAGGAATTAAAGTATTCCATGAGACTAATCAACTTTACAAATACTTGAGCACAAAGCCAAATCTTCAAAAGATACTTAATGAGATATCCCAGGCAGACGAAACAAACATCTGATCCCAAGAAAGGAACAGAAAACAAGCAAGGTAACACAAAAGAGCTCAGATACCAACCTCCATATTCTCTACAACATGGCAAACCTCACAGTTATAACTTTGAATGTAAATGGACTCAACTCTCCTATAAAAAGACACAGGATCGCAGGCTGGATCAGGAAAATGGACCCTTCCATCTGTTGCCTTCAAGAAACACACCTTGGGGGGCTGGAGCAAGATGGTGACCGAGTAACAACGTCGCCAGGACCCTCCGGAAAGGTTTGATCCCCTCAGCTGGTATCCAGGCTTTGGACACAGGCCGAACCCGAGTTCAGACTCTCCCTCCCTCCCGAACCCCTGGGCTGCAGCAAACGGGGTTCGTGAGCAGCTCTCTGCTCCCCTGTGTAGCAGAGGGCCGAGCCCTCCCCCCCCCCACTAGCTCCCGCCATTATCCCTGGGGCAGATTTTAAGCTCTCCACAGAGGTTTCATTGCAGGACTGAGACCCGGGCACCCGCTCACGGCCTCTCCTCGGCTTCGGCTTCGGCTTGGGGTCCACAGCAGGGTTCCACAGCTGATCTCAGCTCTGCAGGGGAGCACAGAGCGGGCTGGGCCTAGTGCACCCAGGGCTCACGCCTCGGTCCCCTTGCGCGGGTTCAGACCCCTGGCGCCAATTGAGAGGCTTCCCCGCGGGTGCTGCCGGTCCTCAGAGGCGGTCTTCCCCACCTTCTGAGAGGGGAGGTTTAGGGCCGCCCAGCCTCTCCTCAGCTTCAGAACCTCTGCAGGTTCCCAGCAGCTCTGGGCTCTGCAGGGGAGCCAGCAGCTGTGCCCTTTCTCTGCACCTCAGCCTCTACCTTTATCCCCTCGTGGCAGATTCCTGGTACTTGGCGCCAACTGAGAGGCTTCCCTGTGGGAGCAGCCGGTCTTCAGAGGCGGTCCCCTCCACCTTCTGAGAGGAGAAAGAGTGTCTCTCCACGGAGGTTTGGGGTCTGTCTGCAATACAGGCCCAAGTTTGGGGCCACCCAGCCTCTCATCAGCTTCAGGACCACTGACCCCCACTTCTCTATCAGGGCATGGGCAGAAGCCAAAGGAAAAACGCAACTTCCCAAATCAGGGCCGCTAGTCCCATTATGGAACACGAAACTGGCAAGGAGGTGGAAGAAGCTCATACAGAATTGCAGAGAGAGAACATTATGACTCCTGACCACAACAGCAATGCAGATATGATGCAGTTAAGGGCTACCATGGAAATTATGAGAAAAGACATGAGTTGAAGCATTCCTACTCAAGCATAGACTCCAAACTGAATGCGATGGAGAGAAATATGAACGAATTCAGAAATACATTAAGTGAATTAAAGATTAATCAGCTAAGAGAAGAGCTGGACAATCAATTAATTAAATTTGATGAGGACTTAAGAAAACTAAAAAATGATTATCAGGAAACCCAAGTAAAAACAAAAATGGATTGGAAATTGGATCTCACCAAAGAATTAGAAGCCATTAATAAAATCATAGCAGAAACCAAAAATCAAGAAGAAATACTAAAAACCTCACTTGAATCGTTCAGTCCCAGGGTTGATAATCTGGAGGACAGACTTTCAGAAGTAGAAGACAAATCCGAAGGAATTAATAAGGATGTCATAGGTTTCAATAAATTCAAGAAATCAAGTGAGCACAATTTGAGGGATCTATGGGATACATTAAAGAGGACCAATATTAGAATCATTGGGATCCCAGAGGGAGAAGAAGACCAGGCTAAGGGCATAGGAAATATCTTCAACAGAATTATTCAAGAAAACTTTCCCTATCTAACAAGAGAAAGTCCACTCAACTTTCAAGGGGCCCAGAGGACCCCAAACAGACTTGACATGAAGAGAAATTCTCCAAGACACATTCTAAT
>PVHP010053471.1:0-10765 GCA_004024765.1 Zapus hudsonius
CAGGGGGAGGGGATCAGGCATGGAATCTGTGGAACTTGCCTGAAGTACAATTTAACTGTCACAGGTGCTAATGAAGAGGCAGATGGGAGGGGCAGGGTGAAGGAGAAGGGCACAGTAGCAGAGAGGCTGCATCATACTGGCAAGGTGAGCCATTACTTGGTCTCTAGCCCCTGCCCTTCCTGGAAGACAATGGGGGTGGAGCCAAAAGTCCTAAGCTTCCAAATATGGCTTGGTCTTTCTGATGACTAGGCCCCATCCTGAAGCTCTCTGGGCACCTGTCAAGGATCACTTCATTAGGATAAGAAACTTGGGTCACCTAGGAAACTCCCAGGAATTAAGGCTGTGTCCAGAGCTGGGGCAGAAATCTAATGAACAAAAAAATGCTCCCAGCATTCCAGATGCGCAGGAAATGACACCGCTCTTGGGAGCTTTGCCAGGGCCAAATATGTATTCCTTATCCTATCCCAATATCCTGTTGTGACGATGTGGTCCTGTAGTTCGTGCAGGGCTTCCCCTGAGAGCTGGGTTCATCTTAGCTTCTGACCTGATGATCAAGCCCAGACTCGTTAAAGAGGGTACAACAAAAAAGGTCCCATGATCAGGCCTGGAAAGGAGGGACCTCTGCCACGCCTAGACATGACCCCGTTGGACTGGGAGATGTGGTAACCAACGGGGTCATAAGACCATCTTCAGAGAGCACCCATCCCCTTGATCTTCAAAAGGAAGAAGGGAGAGAGAGCACTAGACATATTTGGTTCCCTATTTATGCAGGGACAGCTTGATTTGCATCTCATTTGCATCCATTTGTGTGCTGAATCTTGAAGGGCCAAACTTTGAGATAAAGTAAAATTCTACAACCTGCTACAGCCAGGTTGACACGGGATGTCTTGGCAACCTTTGAAGCCCGATGAGGCTTCAAGCTGCCGCACGCAAGGCTGGCTCTTGATGTTGCTCGTTTCTTGAGCATTTACTATGCCTCAGCCGCCGTGGGAGGGACTCCATGTTCAGGACTGGACTATAGCAGCAGCTCAGGTCCATGTGGCTTATAACACATGACTTGTTCATACTAAGTAGAAACTTTGTATGATCAAGTCGTGTTGGTATCACCATTTCCCTCCTCTCTGCCCCCATTCCCTGAGGGCCCTTCTCAGTGAGATTGCTGGAATGGGTTGTGGGCTATGAGTTGTCAGTCATTATGGGTGGGGGGCGTGCCTCTGGATATTCCCCCACCTTGGCTCTTACAGTCTTTCTGTCCCTTCTTCCCCCAAACTCCCTGAGTCATGGTGGTTGAGTTTTAAGTCTACTATAGTGTTGAGCTCTCAGCAGCTTCTGGATTTCTGCTTTGGAATATTTGAGTGTCCTTAGTGTCTGTCTCCATCACCCTGGTGCAGGTTGTCAGGCTCACTGTGGGAGCAGCACTCTTGCTCATTTCTCCACTTCCTCTGTGGTTTCACCTGGGCCCCAGCTGATGCGTTAAGGGTGGTTCATCTCCTGCCAGGGAGTCAGCTATCATTTTGGATCTTGTTGGTAGAGTTAGGCTGTTTAAGCTCTTCTGCCTTCTGAAAGATAAAAACAAATTCTCCAACGGAGAGTGTCATCAGCTGGACTCTTCATTTCTAGATGCAGGCAGGGATGGAAACTGGCCTAGGTGACGCCATCATGGTTGTCACTCTGGCTTTGGAGCCCAGCACTGGCTTTGTCACATGGGTACTCATGGGCCTTGAACTTTGGGTTCCCCCGTCAACAGGATGGAAGTGAAAACATGGCTTCTCATGAGGATACATGATGGATACCTCATGAGAAAGCAGCATGATGCTCTCAGCACGGGGCACCACCAGCCAGGGGTCAGAGGGTGCCAGGGGGAAAGCCTCTCTGGTTCTCATGTCCCTGGTCCACCAGGCCTCCCACTCAAGATCTCTGTTGTCATTAGCACAAAACACCGGTTCCAAGGCCCATCCCTGCCCTGGCAAGGACATTCAGGCACTTAGGGGCTGGGAAGCTGGAGTACCCTGTCATGGTCATGCCACATGGGGGCAGCACTGGCTGGACATGGTTTCTCCTGGTTCATCATTGCCAGTCTTCCAGGGAAAGTCCAGACAAGATGTCAACATCCAAGGACCTCTGGGCATTCTCCAGGCTTTTTCTCCTGTACCTCGAATCTGGGGTCACCCAGGAAGATGGAGACCCTCCTATTCCCAACAAAAAGACTCTGCAGGACCTGCACCCAGGGCACATTGTGTGTCCCTGGAGGGACCTGCAGCAGGCACAGACTTGGTCCTGACAAGCCTAGAAATTGGCCACATGAAGTCCTCTAGTCTCAATGAGTGATCCATTGACTCTGGTTGGCCGCCGGATTGGTTGGAGCCCAATGAACACACCTCATCCTCTTGGACACGGAGTCGCAGCCTGCCCAGGAGAGTGGGATGTTCCGGAAGCTGGCTTTGGAACGATACCACCTAGGTTTGAACCCTACTTCTGCCACTTACTAGCTGTGTGAGCTGGAGACCACCTTCGACGGCTGGTCTTATGTAGAGCCCTCACCCGGCCTGGCTTTAGCCTTGACTGATCTCACTTGACTGATCCACTTCTCACACCTCCCTGGGGAGTTCTTTCCCAGGTGGGGAAGATAGCCTGTACAAGCTTCTCCTGTATCTCCTGCCTCGGCTGGGCTGGGCTGGGCTGTACACAGGGGCCTTTCTAGCTCTGCCTCTGCCAATGATGGCTGGATCATTGCTGGGTTCACTGGGTTCCAGTCCTCAAAGGGCATGAGGAGGCTGACATGTGACATGTGGGGTCAATGCAAACTGTATCAGTTTGGGATTCTGACCTTGGCATAAGGTGACTTAGATCTTCTGCTGTTGTGAAACTGACTATATATTTTCTGTCTATTATGTGATTTCAAGACACAAAAAATCAATGTTTATAGCAACAATGAAAAGTGTAGAGGCTTGTAACTGGAGGTGTATCTCTGTCTTAGCTGGCTCATGGTACAGGAGGGTAAAGACCTGGAGCCCCCAACACTGGGTTGGTGGGGGGTGGGGTTCAGTGGAAGCAACGTGGGGCTCACCAAAGCAGAAGGGGTTCTTCCCTAACAGCCAGCTTCAGATCCACACAGTCTACTGCTGTTGCTACCTGATCTCAGGGATAGATTATAGTCTTCATTTCTGATTCCCATTCAATGGCATTTATTCTTTTTTGAATAGCTAATGCATCCTGTGGTTGAAAATCCTGAAGGTCCCAAAAGGACCCAGAATTAAAAGTCTCCCTGTATCCTACTTCTCCTTCCTGGAGACAGCCAGGGCTACCATCCTTGCGTTCTTCCAGAGACGGTGTTTATATCGGAGGGAAAATATTTATGTGCTTGTATTTTTTTTATCTGTGTGTATCCACACAATGGTCTTAGTCAGCGCCTGTCGCTCTGCACCTCACTTCTTCACTTCACGCTGTCTTGAAGACAGGTCCTTATTAACCTGCAAAGAGTTATGGGTGCCTGGTATCTGTTGGGGAGGGGCAACTTTGTTTAGCCAGTCCCCTCTTGATGGATATGCAAGCTGTTCCCTCCTTCCCAGGCACAGTCTTCCACAAATCACCCTCTCTCCTTGTAACCCACTATTGACAGGATTTCTTTAAAGGGGCAAATGGTGGTGTTGCCTGGCAACCTCTGCCAGTTATTTACTCAGTTCCCCCATGCACCAGGGTTAGGGTTAGTTCCTTCATGCACCGTGTGTCCAGAAAGTTTCTTGAAGACATTGACTTTTCTCCCTCCTCCTCCTCTTTTCCCCTTCCGTGCTTTGCAGAACCTCCAGGAGTCAGCTTTCTGGTTCCCAAACTCTCCCTCACCCCCCACCTCCTCCTGGTTCTCCTTTCCCATCACCACGACCTGGTCCAAGGCTCCATCATGGCTTGGACCATTGGAGTAGCCTTTTTTCCTTTTGTGGAAAACCAGACCAGGAATCCTAAACCTCGCCTCTGCCCTGTCCCACTCCCATCACACTGGCCGATTTATTACCCTACAATTTCCCATCGAGTTCTTTCCTGTCTGGGACTGTTTACATGCTCTGTACTTTCTGCAGGGAGCACCATCTCCACCCCACACACCTCCCTTTGCTTTCCTAACTCCCATTTCTTTGAAGTCTCAACTTCAATGGCATTTCCCCCAGGTGCCCACTCTGACTTCCTAATTTGAAGAGGTCGTTCACTCCAGGTGCTCTGTCAGCACATTTTGCCTGTTTCCTTAACGCACTCATCACTCTGAGTAGTTATAGATTTGCTTTTGTGTTTGTTTAACAGCCTACCAACTGCCGGAGGCGGAGCTCTATGTCTTCTTCACACTGTCTCCTGTCCTCCTGATGGGCCCCAATGGGTGATTGGTGAATGAATGGCCCTGTTTGAACACTTGTTCCTTGCCAGGCCTCCTGCTTGGTACTATGCATTCAGTGTCATGGGGTCCACAGAGTGTCACAAAGAGGTGCACCTTCCTGAAAATACGGCTCAGGAGGAAGTTACTGCACCAGCCAGTCTCGGAGGAGAGTGCTTTTCACCAGTGACAAGTAAGTGCAGGCCAAACCTCAGCATGTGCAGCTGGGACACAGGGCACAGGTAAGATGGGACCAAGCAAGCTCAGAAGCTGCACTCTGGTGGGCCCAAGGGAGGGAGTGTTTCTGTTTCCTTCCCACCTCTCTCCTGTAGGGGCTCAGAACCTATGACAGAGACCGACCCCTCCTTTTGGAATAGTTAATGCATCCTTGTGGTTGAAAATTCTGAGGGGACCCAAAGGACCCTTCTTGAAGAAGAGAGCAAAGTCTTCACTCACACCACGAGGTGGGCAGCCCTGCTTCCCACAGTCATTTGGAGCGTGTAGGTCCTGCACCATTCCCTAAGGGGCTGTCAGCATCTCCAGGTCTCCATGTTATAGAGGATGAAATACACATAACTTTGGTCCAAATGAGTATCTGACCTGATGCAAAGAAGGCTGGGAAGTGTAGTCCAGCTGCTTTGGAGAAAGGTAAGCATGATATTTGGTGGGTAGTCACAAACAGAACTCTGCTGTAGGGAAACTTTGTGGAGGAGCAGTGGTTGGCAGGAGGGACTCCAGGACCCCAGCTTTGGGGGCAGTGAGCCATGAGCTCTGTTTTCTATACCAGCTACTAGGGAGATGCTTGGTGCTCCTGCGACCTTGGTCTCCCCTGTCACTGACTGTATCTGTGTGACTGGGCCTCCTCTCATCCCCTTCCGGTGTGTGTGTGTGTGTGTGTGTGTGTGTGTGTGTGTGCGCGCGCGCGCGCAGGTGCCTATGTGGAGACCAGTGGCTAACATTGGATCACTGGATATCTTTCTCAATCATGAGGCAGGGTTTCTCACTCGAACCAATCAGGGCTCACCAATTTAACTAGTCTTCTTAGCCAGCTTGTCCCAGGGATCCTTGGTGTCTGTTGAGCACTGGGATTCCAGGCAAGCTGCTAAACTCAGCCAGCACTGACATGGGTGCTGGGGATCCAAACTCCTGGCCTCATGCTCAGAGAGCAAGTGCTTTATCCACTGAGCCATCTTCCCCCTCTCCTGTCTTTTATTCCGTGGTGGTGATCTGATCCAGACATGGCCCTTGGTTCTAGCCTCAGTAGAGAGACTTGCTCAGCAAATAATTATTGGGGGGCCGATGTCCCAGTGTCTCATGGAGACTGCGTACCATAGACATTCTTTCAGGACTTGAGAAGCACCTCTTGAGACACAGAAATAAAAAATCACTAACATGGGGCTGTTACAACCCCCATAACTACCTGCTAATATTGGTGCTGCCCAATAGGGGTCACTATGTCTACTTGAAAATCATAAACTGCGTGTTAAAATGTTGTGCTCTAAAGCAAAGTTTTATTGGACTTTTATTACATATAGTATAAAATCTCATTAATATTAAAATTAATGATAGCTAATATTTATGGAGCACTTACTGTGTCACACACTAGCACCTCACAAGCAGTCTCTTGCTTTATTCCTTCCACTCCAGAAGCAAGAATAAAATTATTAGCTCCACTGTCACATGAGGAAACTGAGGCTCAGAGGGTTTAGATGACCTGGCCATGTCACACAGCAAATATTCAACAAAGCCAGGATTTGGTCCCAATTCTGCCCGTCTCCAGAATCTTCCTTTTAAGTGAAGCTACCCATCTAAGCTGCATCCAAGGGACTTTTCTAGGAAGTGACACAGCTCAGTGGTCCCTGGGCACCCCAAGCTCTTCTCTGCACCCTTTGGAAAAGAAGTCATGGAAGATAAGGCAATGGCCACTCAGAGCTGCTCTTCTGTTCCTACAGAAACGAGGGCCATTGTGTCTCTGAGCAACAGCTCTCCCACAAGAGTAGGCAGCCTCCACATTTCGAGACAGGGAACCTCAGCCGCTCTTCTCCATGGGAAAGGCTAGCAAGGCCTTGCTGTCACACACCTCTTCCCTCAGTCTCTTCTTTCCACCTTGCCACTGTCACCTCCCCTCTACTGCTCTAGGGCCAACTTTGCTTCCTTGTGCCTGCCCTTCTCACTTCTCCTGTCAGCCTCAGAGCTTCCCAGCGCAGGTGTGATGGTTCGTATTGATTGGACAGCTCCTAGAATCTGGGCATGCCTGTGAGGGGTGATCTTGATTAGGTTAATGAGGTGTGATAGCATCTCAGTGGTTGGGATCCTGGAGTGTATAAATAGAACGATCTGATTGAGCACCAGCATTCACCCCTTGCTCTTTCCTCACTGTGGACTGAATGTGACTGGTTGCCTCAAGCTCCTGCAAGCTGTGCCTTTGCTGCCATGATAGACTGTAACCTCAAACTGTAAGCCCAAGTAAACCCTTCTTTCCTTAAACTGATCTTTGCCAGGCATTTTGTTCCAGCAATGAGAAGGTAACTAACACAGCCTTTGATCTTTCCACAGTGCTGACAAACCTGATAAGGTCTCTGTTTCTAAAGAAAGACCCTCAATCATCAGAGCTGAACTGTGCCCTGACCCCCAAAACCTAACATCGCTCTATCTCTGGCTTTGGACCATTACTTGGCTCCCCACCCTCATGAAGAAAAATGAAGGGACAGAGAAAGAACCTTATGCATAAGTAAACACGGAACTTCTGCCCTCTAGAAACCCACAAGGCCTATTAGTAAAGGCTCTAAAATCCTGCAGAGAAACCTTCTCAGCCTTTCCCACCCAGCCTTCCCCAGGTGTGCTTGACAACATTAGAAACAGGAGCCCACATGAATGACCTGCAGAGAAGTCACTTTTGACACATCCCAGGACCTATTCCCTACTCTTTGCTTCTGTTCCCAAATCCTGCCAACCCCCCCCCCCATTTCTGGCTATGTCTCCTGATTAAATGTTTGAACCCAAACCAAAACCCATACTCTCCCTGGAAGCCTTCTTATTTCATCCAACTACTGAGCTCTCAGCACAAAGCTGGGCCTCTCCCTGACTTTAAACTGCCAAGGCAGCTAGGATGTGGAGGCACAAGAGATCCTTTAACTTCTCTCTGAGCAAGGAATATGCCTCCATCCCACAGAGGTAGACAGGGATACGCCCCAGTCCCACAGAGGTAGACAGGGATATGCCCCATCCTACAGATGCCCTGCACACAACCACAGAGGGAGGAGAATGGGCTCACCTTCCTGAGCCCAGTCTCAGTCTGGTTCCCATGGCAACTGCTATGGATGGTCTGCCCCACCCAGCAACAGCACAGGCTCCCCTGCGGTAGATCGGGTCTCCATTTGTCAGCCTGGCCAGCTCAGCATACCCACTGTGAGTGTCCCTTGGAAGCGTGTCATCTGTTATCTGCAGATGAGCAATGGCACGGTCCCTGGATAAAGCTTTTCCCCCTTACAGCAGGCCTCTGCCCTTGTATAGCTCAGTAAGTATGCAGAGATTCTACACCCTTACTTGTGTGGGTGACAGGTAGCTTCCTCCTTACATGGTGGCAGACACTCAAAGTTACTGCTAAGGACTTATAGCAAGCCTCCCCTCTCTTCCAGGCTTCCTGCTGGCAGTGGGGGGGGGGCCTGGGAAACACAGTGATTCACCCACCTCACTTCTCTTTCTCTCCCCACCTGTTATCATCTAACCAAAAGGCCAGGTTGAAGGTGTGGCTCAGTCCACAGAGTGTTTGTCTAGCATGCGTGAGGCCTTGGGTTCTGTGTCTAGCACTACATAAACCAGATTTGGTAGTGCATGTCTGTAATCCCAGAACACTGGAGGGGAGTTCAAGGCCATGCTGGTGAGTTTGAGGTCAGTCTGGCAACATGAGACCCTGTTTCAAAAAACAAGCAAACAAGACCAGGCATGGGGAATTGCCCACCTAAGCCAACTTGGGATGGCTCACCCTCTCCTGGGAGCCTCTTCTCCTGCGGGCTTCTGCTGGGCCCTAGATGCATTCTCAGCTGCTTCACCAGCCTCCTGCCCACTGTGGCACTAAACAGGACCAGACAACTCACAGAGCCAGAGCAGCCACCATGCCCCCAGTGGGGTATGCTGGCCTGCTTCTGTTACCTCAAGAATAAAGTCCTCCCATGGATACAGGATTGAGTGAAACCACAGTTTCTCAAGGCCCCTGGTTCAGGGGTCAGGGTGGGGGTTGGGGTCTGCTACTTCTCATCTCTGTTGTCAGCTAACCTCAGACCCTCCACCCCAACCTCTGGCCATCTTGGCTTTTAACAGAGCTGCTTCCTCCTGCAGAGTGGGGTGACAGTGGCTGTTTGTCCTGTTTGCTGGGAAGGTCCTGCCTAGCTGGATACCTTTCCTCCGTCCTAGCCAGAGCTCCAGTCCCCCTGCCAGGTAATGACGTGACTTGCATGGATTTTCTCACCCAAGCCCCACCCCCTCCAGGCCCTCCCCCTCCACTCTCCACGCAAGGAAAGAGCGCCAGATGTGACAGCAGCAGACCCTTTCAGCCTGTGGGGGTGTTTGATCTCAGGGTTAACAAGCCCAGCCATTTGTCTTAAGAGATTCCAGCAGAGAAGGCGGGATGGAAACTAGGAACTCGAAAGACAATGAGGTGAAATGAGCTTGAGACAGGCCTGGAGCTGGAGAGAGAAAAACTAGTGTGTGTGGGGGGGGATGGAGGAGGGGAGTACAGAGCAGCCAGAACATGAAACCCCCTCACTAGAGCCACCTCTGGCCTCTCTGCCCACCTCTAACCCTGCCTCCCAACCTACAAACCACCAGAGACTTTGAACCATCTCGCCCTTGGTGATGGTGGGGGCAGCCTCTCGCTCAGTGTGACAGGCCATCTGTCACAGATTCAGGGACCTGTGACCCAGGGGAGATGAACATGCTTGGTGTCAGGAGGGCTGGCAGTGGGTGGGGGACCTGGATCCCCTGCCCCTGCTGTCCCAGCTCGTGGGAAGGAGCGAGCTTTCAGGGATCCCGAGGAGCCAGCCCCAGGCCCCTCCCTCCACCCTTTCCTCTCCCCCTTTGTCTCCTGGCCTTCGATTTCTTGTTTGAGAAAACACTTCCAGCCCGGCACCACTGCTGAGCCCAGTCTCTGCGCTGGGAAGGCTGTTTAGAGCCTGTGAGTCAGAAACCAGAGCTGGTTTTTATTAAAGGCAAAAGGAAAATAATCTGATTTTATGAAAGCAAAACACTCTGTTATAAGCCAAGTAAGTGTTCCGTGAGACCTCTAACTGCTGAGATCATTTGTACAAACCTGAATACAAACGACAAGCCCCTCCCAGCCCCCACCAAGTGTAAATCTGTAAGTGTTATCCCTTTTGCCCCCCATAATGTTTCTAGGTCACTGTAGGTACCCTCCCCCACTAAGAGCTGCTATACAGGAAACACCAAGGATTCCACTCCAGACCCAATCCTCCATTATTAATGGGATCACTGGAAGCCAGTGGAAGAATGCTTGGGGAAGGAAGGATGTGTGTGGAAGAGGGGGTGGGGTGGGGGTGGGGAGGGCAAAACAAGGGTCTTATCTCTCTGGGCTCCAGGGTATGAGGAACAGAGCCCAAGCAGCCCCTGGGGAGTCACCTTGTGACATTGACTAGGCCTCCACTAGCCACCTGGGGCTGGCAGTCCTGGGCCTCTTTCTCTCCCTGTCCCATCACCCTCTGGACCTTTCCCCTTCTATAACTCTTCTAGTCCAGTTTATCAGTGGGTTCCAGCAGGTTCTGCCAGGTTCACTGCATCTCCTTGTCTGGTTTATATTGGAAGAGAAAGCTCTGGCATGTTTCCCCCTCACCTGAGGAAAGAGATGCTTCTCTCTTTCAAGATGTTCATAGCCTCTGATGAAACCCAAGAGAGGCTTAAATGATAATGAAATGCCGCTGGCCACCTTGGGAAGGGGTTACACTTTCCAGCAGAGCAGGGGTAGAGGGAGTGGGGGGGCTGGTGCAGTGCCAAGCTGGGTGTCTTCTGCTGGCCTCTTCACAGCAGGGTCTCTGCTCCCTGCCTGGTCTTCTTGCCTCCTCCTTGAGGGGTGGCTCCCCAATTCCCAGTGCTTTCCCAGTCATGAAGTAGGGCTGTGTAGTGGAGCTCAAAGGAGACCCACAGTTTGGGGCACCTAGTAGCTTCTCAGCTTTGTTTCCTAGTCCTCATAGTGAGAATGGAGGGGCTCGTTTGGTTTTAGGGGAAATGACAGGGTTCTCAACCTTGGCAAGGTCTTAAAAATATATGGGAAGCACTGAAAAGCACAGACTCTGAGGACCTCTCCTGAGGGCCAAGTGTCCCTGCCAGGACAGAACAGAAAGCACTGTCACAGGGCCCAGGGGACCTGCTGACTTGGAGAGGAGCCCGGGGAGGGAG
>PVHP010053472.1:0-10765 GCA_004024765.1 Zapus hudsonius
CAATTCATAATAGCCAAGAATTGGAATCAACCAAAATGCCCTTTCATGGAGGAATGGATTACAAAACTATGGTATATTTACACGATGGAATTCTATTCAGCTGAAAGGAAAAATGACATATCAAAATTTAGAGAAAAATGGTCTGACTTGAAGCAGATCCTACTAAGTGATCTCTCAAAAGAACAGAGAGCCAAACACCACATATTCTCTCTCATATGTGGTTCCTAACCAGGCTAACTGTAAACTCTACGCAGACCAGTCGAGAGAAGTGAGAGATTATGAATAGGGGTAAGGGATGGGTGGAGGGGAATGACTTAAGCATGAAGTTAAACCAAAATGGGTTCACAATCATAAAATCCTCACTTGCTTACTGTAAACTACTGAGCAAGTAGTGGGCGTCATCTGGCAAGAGGGGCCGTGAATAGAAGGGGAGAGAGTCTAAGCCTGTGAAAAATTGATCAATCTGGTAACTCCTGGTCCCAGTCATCAGCTCCTTCCCTCACTGAGCTGTTGACCAAAGTGAACCAAGAGGTTCCAAAATCAAGACAGGATTCTGTCAAAGCTCTTGAATTCCCACCCCAGGCCTGAGGTAGGATCCTGTTGCTGAAGAAACCACAGAAAGCCATCTATCAGCAACGAGAGACCCTGCAAGGTCCAGAATGGTAACCAGCCCCCAGATGGTAGTTAGTGCAGCGCTGGAAGGCACTGCAGAAGCTTCCAGGGGAAGCTGGTCAATGACAGCTGTATAAAACAAAGAACACTGACAGGAAACACAGTCTGCTGCCATGAGTAGGCTGAACACACTTCCTACTGGGAGAGAACAGTGAACCAAGAAAGGAGCACTTGTGCAATGGAGGAGCCAAAGCCTGGGGGAGGCAATCAACAGCTTTTAATTTGGCCAAATAATCCACTCCGTGACAGGAAGCCCTTAACTGGAATTGGGGTCTCAGGACGAAATACACTGGGAACCAAACTCTTGGGCCCCCAAAAAGAGATGATACGATACGATTGATTTACAAAGAGGTTACTCACAATAGAATCTAGCTAATTCAGAAATGTGTATCTAAGTTAACCTATACTGATCTCACTCTCCAATGGAGATTCTGTTTGTATCTTTCAGAATGCAGCGAGAGAGCTGTGACTCTTCCAACCCTACCAATGAACCGCAGGCTGATAGCTGACATCCTGACAAGACATGAGCCACACCAGACATACCTTGGAGGATCCATATGGAACACCACAGAGAATGGTGGGACAAACAAGAGACCCATAACCACAGCCAATCAGTCAACACAGGATAAGCCAGACAGACAGACACCAACGATTTTCAACACAACCTAAGGCAGAAGTACAGAGGCCCCTAAGACCTCAACAATAAAGCAGCTGTAATACCCACCATGACTCAGGGAACTGAGCAGAAGAGGGGGCGGAAAGATTGTAAGAGCCATGGTGGGGGAGAACTCCCAGAGACATTGCCCCCCCTCAGTAACATCACACTAAGGCGGGTGGAACCGGGCTGACTCCTAGGCTATCCATAACCCCCTACCCCATGGACTGATCCAGACTGCCCACGGAGGAGGATATCCAGCTGATTGGGGATGGGGAAGAGGGGTATTGGGGAACTGGGGATAACAACTCATTATTTGTTCATTAAATTTATCTCATTATGGATTAAAAAAAAGAAGTTCAAGGTTATCCTCTGCTACATAGAGTTTAAGGCCAACCTAGGGGTACATTTCTAAAACATAAAAGAAGAGCCAGGTGTGGTGGCACATGCCTTTAATCCCAGCACTTAGGAGGCAGAGGCTGGAGGATCTCTGTGAGTTTGAGGACAGTTTGGGACTACAAAGTGAGTTCTAGGTCAGCCTGGGCTAAAATGAGACCCTACCTGGAAAAACAAACAAAAAAAAAAAAAAAAAAAAAGGGGAAAAAGAAATCCAGGTATGGTGGTCTGTAATTCCAATACTCAGGATGCTGAGGTAGGAGGATCACTGCAAGTTCAAGGCCAGGCTGCTTTACCTAGTCGTTGTAGGTCGTAGGTTACGTAGTCATTTCACATTGCTGGAATGAACATCCAAACCAGACACAGTTTATGGGTGGAAGGGGTTTATTTCAAAGTTACAGATTCAGGGGGAAGTTCCATTTATGGTAGAAGAAGCTGGCTCCCATTCATAAATCCAAGCAGAGAGAAACCATCACCAGTCAACAAACACCAAAAGCAACAAAAACAAACCAATAGCAAGAAGCAGGGACCCCACCAGAGCTCACACCTTTTTTAATACCTTTGGGCTGGAAGTCAGATCTGTCCCCCAAAACACCTTTGGGCTGGACCCCAGGATCCACTCCCCAGTGACACTTTCTTCAGCCAGGCACCTGGAGACCTAAATTACAAGCTTTATAATAAAACACCTGAGCAGGGCATGGTGGCGCACGCCTTTAATCCCAGCACTGGGAGGCAGAGGTAGGAGGATCGATGTGAGTTCAAGGCCACCCTGAGACTACAGAGTGAATTCCAGGTCAGCCTAGACTAGAGTGAGACCCTACCTCAAAAAACCCCCCAAAAAATAGGGGCTGGAGAGATGGCTCAGCGGTTAAGGAACTTGCCTCCAGTGCCTATGGCCTGGGGTTCAATTCCCCAGTAACCACATAAGCCAGACCCACAAGGTCGTGGCCCTGGTGCTTGCTCTCTCTCTCTCTCTCTCTCTCTCTCTCTCTCTCTCTCTCTCTCTCTCTCTCTCTCTCACTGTATCTGCTTGAAAATGAATAAATAAAATATAAAACAAAATAAAAATAAATTAAAACATACATTTCAAATTACTTCACTAGTGAATTCTAATTTACCCGGGGCGAGAATGAGACTCCATCAGGGAGGGAAAAAACCAAAAACCAGGTCTGAGAGGCTGGGGAGGTGGCTTAGCAGTTAAAGGCACTTGCATTTAATGCTTAATGGCCTGGAGTTCAATTCCCCAGCCACTCACATGAAGCCAGACCCCAAAAGTGGCATAATCCTGGTAAGAATGCACTAGGGAGGCTGAGGTATTAGAGAGCCCTGAGCCTGAGACTACGTAGTGAATTGCAGGTCAGCCTGGGCTAGAGTGAGACCCTACCTCTCGCTGGGGGTGGGGTGGGGGTGGAAATGTGGCACAAGAGCCTGGTGTTTATTTGCACACACACGCACACACACGAATACATTTAATTTAAAAAGGCAGCCGGTGTGGTAGTGCATGCTTTTAATCCTAGCACTGAGGGAGGCAGAGGTAGGAGGGTCGCTGTGAGTTCAAGGCCAGCCTTGGGCTACAGGTCAGCTGGGCTAGAGTAAGACCCTGCCTCAACAAAAAAAAAGTCTGAGGTCACACCTGTGTGCTTTGGGGACTCTGGCAGGTCAGGCATGGGAGGGGTCAGATCTGTCCACAATACACAGAACCGAGGCCTGGGCCTTCCTAGATGCTCTCCAGAACTTTCTGCCTTCCCCCCCCTCCCCGGGTGCCACCAGCTTGAGTGGGTCAACACTAATCCAGACTCTGGCCATTGGCCACCAGGGAGCAGCAGAGTCCGTGTCCGTGGAGAATGTGGCCTTTAGGTGGCAGGCTAGGCGGGGCATGTGCTTGCAGGTTTGGGACCTTGGGTTTTTGGTTTGGTTGGTTGGTTTTTGTTGCTGTTGTAGCTCGGTTGCTCAGATAGTCTTCCAGAATACTCTTTATTTGCAAGTCTAGTTGCTCACCACTGCTCCAAGTTGTTTGAAGAGGAGCAATCTGCAGCCAGGGGTGGCAGTGCACGCGTTCAATCCCAGCACTTGGGAGGCAGAGGCAGGAGGATCGCTGCGAGTTTGAAGCCAGCCCGAGACTACAAAATGAGTTCCAGGTCAGCCTGGGCTAAAGTGAGACAATACCTCAGGGGGAAAAAAAAAAGGTAATTTGCTTCATGAGTTTGCACTGGGGTCAAGGCCGGCAGCCATCTGGATGTGTCCCCCTGGGTTTTTCCCTCCTGATCCTTACTGTCCCGGACAGCATCTGGCACTCATGTGACAGCTACCATTACATGGTCAGGAGGCCACCAGCCACCCTGGAACTCCCTGATGTCTAGGCCCCACTGTCCAACCCCACCCTCTCTTACTTCAGCTTCTCCACACCCTGTTCCCAGAAGCCTTTTATTATTTTTATTTATTCAAAAAGGAGGCAGACAGAGAATACCAGGGCCTTTTGCCACTGCAAGAAATCTCCAGATGCCTGCACCACTGTGTGCATCTGGCTTTACGTGGGTTCTAGGGAATCAAACCCAGGCCATAAGGCCTTGCGAGCAAGCACCGTGCCTGGAAACCCTCTGAGCCGTCTCTCCAGCCCCTCCCCGAAGTCTTTCATCTCAGTCCAGCATCCAGCTGTGTGTTCTTCCATTCCCACTCTTTACAGAAATAGCTTTGGTTGGTTTTTGTTTGCTTGCTTTTTAACATTTTTGTTTTGTTTTTCGAGGTAGGGTCTTGCTCTAGCCCAGGCTGACCCGGAATTCACTGGAGTCTCAGGCTGGCCTTGAACTCACAGCGATTCTCCTACCTCTGCCTCCTGAGTGCTGGGATTAAAGGCGTGCGCCACCATGCCTGGCTACTTTAACATTTTTTAATTTGCAAGTAGAGAGATACAGAGAGAGAGAGAGAGAGAGAGAGAGAGAGAGAGAGAGAGAGAGAGAGAGAGAGAGAGAGAGAGAGAGAGAGAAAGTATAGGCATGCCACTGCAAACAAACTCCAGATGCATGTGCCACTTTGTGCATCTGGCTTTACATGGGCATTGGGGAATTGAACCCAGGTTGTTAGGGGTTGCAGGCAAACGCCTTAACCCCTGAGCCATCTCTGGAACCCTATTTGTTTTTGACATAGGGTCTCGCTCTAGTCTAGGCTGACCTGGAACTCACTATGTAGTCTCAGGGTGACCTCAAACTCACCACTATCTTCCTACCTCTGCCTCATGCACCACCATGCCCAGCAGAAATAGCATTTTCTGTTGGGCGTGGTGGCGCACGCCTTTAATCCCAGCACTTGGGAGGCAGAGGTAGGAGGATCGCCATGAGTTTGAGGCCAGCCTGAGACTACATAGTGAATTCCAGGTGTCAGCCTGGGCTAGAGCGAGACACTACCTCAAAAAACCAAAAAAAAAAAAAAAAAAAAAAAGCATTTTCTCTAGTGTTTCTTTTTTTGGTGATGTTGAGACAGGAGTTCAATCTGTAGCCCAAGCTGTCCCTGGAACTCATGGTAATCCTCCTGCCTCAGCTTCCCCAGTGCTGGACTTAGAAGCAGCCACCACCTCGCTCAGCTTTCTAGTCTTTTTATTTGGTTTTGTTCCCCCCCACACACACCCTTCAGACAAGGTCTTGTGTCACCCAAGTTCGCCTGGAACTCACTATTCAGCCAAGAATGACCTTGATCTCCTGGTCCTGCCTCTACCTCCTGAGTGCTGGGATTCCAGGCATGCACCACCATGCCCAGCTTTTCAGTCTTTCTTAAACCTCACTGTTGGCTCTGTCCCCCTCACGTCACAGAAGTGCTCCCTACTCGCTCTGTCAGGCTTGTTCCTTCTGCCAAGAAACTGCCCTGACTGAGGTCTTTGGTGACCCACGTTCTGAATCTGATACTCCATTCCCTATGCCCCTCCTCACCAACTTCTGACCCTGGCCTATCTCCAGGACCCACACTCTTCTGATTTATTTTATTATTATTTTTGGTTTTTCAAGGCAGGGTCTCGCTCTAGCCCAGGCTGACCTGGAATTCATTATGGAGTCTCAGGATGGCCTTGAACTCACAGCCATCCTCCTGCCTCTGCTAAAGGTGTGCGCCACCATGCCTGGCTCTGACTTATTTATTTTTTATTTGTAAGCACACACACACACACACACACACACACACACACACAGAAAATGGGTGTGCCAGGGTCTCTAGTTGCTGCAAATAAACTCCAGATGCACATGCCATTTTGTGCATCTGGTTTTACGTGAACACTGGGGAATCAGACCTGGGCTGTTAGGCTTCGCAGGCAAGCTCCTTAACTGCTGAGCCATGTCTCCAGCCCTCCTCTGATTTTCTTCCTACCTCCTGGAGACTCCTTCCCAGCTCCTTGGCTAGTTCTTTCTCCTCTTCTGCAGGGCTCAGAGTGGACCAGTGGCCTCCTCTGTTTAAGTGTCTTCCTAGCTCATCCAGGCCTGTGGCTTTATTACTTATTTGAGACAGGGTCTCGTGTAGTCCAAGCTGATCTCAAACTAGCTACGTAGCGACAATGACCCTCCTGCCTTCACCTCCCAAATTCTGGGATCACAGGTGTGTGCACCACGCCTCGCTCAAGCCCATGACTTGTAAGTACTGGGCGCTTCCCTTCTCAGCCCAAAGCTCCAGCAATGGCCCTCTGCAGCTGGCCAATGAATGTGCACATAAGTAAGGAGGTGCGGGCAAGGACACCTGCCAGACAGCGTAGGACCATCATGCTTTTGCCCCTTTTCTGGTCGACATTTTTAAAAATGTGGATTTATATGTGTGTTGCGTGTGTATGCACATGTGTACACCTGTGTGTGTGGCAGATTCCATTTTATTTTTCTGAGGCAGAGTCTCTCATGAACCTGGGCTCACCCATGTGGCAGAGACCCTCTTGTCTTGGCCTCCCCAGCGCTGGGATTACAGGCTCACACCACCATGCCCCGTTTCTACATGGGTGTTGGGATCCAAACACAGGTCTGTATGCTCGTGTGGCAGGCATTTTTACCAAATGAGCCATTTCCCCAGCCCTTGTCTTTTTGGTCTTTTGAGACAAGGTCTCAGTATGCTACCTAGGTTGGCCTTAAATTTATAATCTTGCTACACCAGCCTCCAGAGTGTTCTGTGTATTATCTTATTCCCCCCCCCTAAGAAAACACTAGAAAAATAATGAAAGTTAATTAAATCCAGGTGTGACAGCACACACCTGTAATCACAGTCCTGGGCAGGTGAATCGGGAGGACTAACAATCTAGGAACAGTTTGGGCTGCATATAAGACTGTATCAGCCACAAATAAAAGGAAAACAGGGCTGGGCATGGTGGCGCACACCTTTAATCCCAGCACTCAGGAGGCAGAGGTAGGAGGATCGCCATGAGTTTGAGGCCAGCCTGAGACTACATAGTGAGTTCCAGGTCAGCCTGGGCTAGAGCGAGACCCTACCTCGAAAAACCAAAACAAGTGAACAAAAAAAAAAAAAAAAAAAAAAAAAAAAAAAAACGGGAAAATTAATCAAAACCTTTGAAAAGGCTTAGTGCCGTCTAAGCAGCCCCTCTCCTTGGAGGCTGAGTGAAACGCTCAGCCCCAGTTCTGCAGGCACGTGGCTCCTGCATCCAACAGAGCACCTCCATTGCCCTCCTCCCCAGGAAGCCTGCCGACCGAGGTGACCTCTGGGGGAAAGGGTCCTCCTCCCACCCCAGCTATGTTAGAACATGCCTCTGTCCTACGGCTTCTTTGGATGGAGGGAGTGTGTGAGAAGACCCCCCAGTGCCAGTCCCCCATCCCCCAGGAGGCAAGCATTCCAGGAAGGAGCCATGATTCCCATTGGACAACTCTTCACAACAGGGTGCTCTAGAGCTCACCCACCTCTCGCCAATGTCCAGGTCTTCCTTGGGTGAAGTCAGGCGCCAGGGGGACTCAGGAAGGCCCCCTCTGGCCTAGCTGGCACTGCCAGGGGCCAAGCAACCACCTTCTTAAGAAAGTTCTTTCTTCAGGGATTTTTAGCACTGGCAGCTGCCTTTCGAGTTCAAACTGGATTTTTCTTGCTGTCCTTTTGCTGGTGGCCTAGCCTGGTGCAGGGTCTCTCCTAATGAGGATTTGGTGCCAAAGCCTGGGCAGCTTGATCCCGCTGTTACAGCTGGTCCAGGCTTGCACAAGGCAGTGGGCAGTGTCCCAGGCTCCCTCGGGCCAGGACACCTGGGGCTTCTGCCTCCTTGCAGCCCCTGTCCTGCCTTGGGCTTTGCTGTCCCTCAGTCCCTCCACACTGGGGCTGCTAACCCACCTTTATTCATCAGTTTAAAAAAATCCGCCCCAAAGGGCACAGGATCTCTGGACATTTGTCCCCAGACTCAAGCCATCAACAGAGGGTTGACATGCAGTCTGGGAGCTGGTGGATTCAGGGGCCCTTCCTGGGACTTCTGCAGGGCTCGGCTGCCCCCAGCTCAGACCCTCTGAAGCTGCTGAGGATGCACCTCACGTTGCCTCCTTCCGCAGGCCTCGCTCTGTCCCATTTCCTGGAGCCTCATTAATTCCTCCCCACCTCACCCCGTGAGAGAGAAAGCAGGTCTGTGCTGAGCTTGGCCCAGGCCCAGAGCTGGGGCTGAGCCCCGTTGGTTGGCCTGGGAGGCAGGGGGTGGGGTGGGTTTGGGGTCTTTTCTGTCCCCCATCTTCATGCAAGCAAGCAAGCAGACAAGGGGGCTTCCAGTACCACCTATCCCACTTTCCAGAAACCCAGACACCATGGAGATCAAGAATATAAAACACAGCTGTCTTATGTATATTATTTATAAAAGGGGGCTGCCAGCCTCCCACCCCGTCCCAGTATGGTCCCTGGGGTCTTTGGCTCCCAGGGGTACCACATTCTGGGTGCAGTCTCTTTTCCTAGTAGTGGAATGTAAGCTGTGGCCCAGACTTGGGGTGGGGGAGTCCCAGCCTCCCCAGGACTGGTTAAGGACCATCCTCAGCAGAATCTGCTGGCCCCAGCTGTGGGGTAGAGTAGGGTCTCTTCCTAGGGAGGAGATGGAAGTTGGGGATGAGAATTCAAGGACATGAACCCCAGCGTCTGGGAGGGATAAAAGGGGAGGTGTGGATCAGGTGTGCCTGCGGAGATGAGCTCTCTGGGTGCAGACTGTGGCTTCCTAGAAGCATTGGGGATGTCTGCAGGCGAGGGTTCCAGTTCTGAGTGCCCCAACAGGCTGTGTGACCCTCGCGAGGCAGCTGCTTGGCTTTAGAATATGCAGCTGTGTGAGGAGGATGGAGGGTTTCGGTGGGATCTGAGGCCACAACCCCACCCTGTTCCAGCTCAGGAAGCCCCTGCAGCTCAGGAGCTCAGCAGGTGGTGGCCCAAGGGCCTTGGCTCTTTAACAAAAACCTTCCAAAGGAAAGGATATGGGTGGAGCCAAATGCCATAGTGTTTACCAAGTGTCTTTCTCCCCCTAACTGGGCCCCTGGATGGGAATAAGGGCCGGGAGAGCCAGGGCAGGGGTGCTAGGATGTGTAGACAGAACGGGGGTCATCCTAATGGTTTCCTCCGTGGTGGCTGGTCCCTGAGACCCAGTCATTGATGATGAAGCTCAAACTCATTATCATCAGCAAGAAGCCAACGGCAGCAAAGCAAAGGGCCTGCGTGTTCAGAGAGGAAAGTCAGAGCTGAGGTCAGGTTAGTGGGAGAAGGCTCCTCCTCCCACCCAGCTATGGGGGGGCTATCGGTTAGTACACCCCTCTGCAACCAGGCCTAGTGTCTTACAGCACTCTGTCCTACAGCCTTCTTTGGATGGAGGGAGTGTGTGAGAAGACCCCCAATGTCTGCCTTCAGGATAGACTGCCCTTCATAGCGCCCCCATCCCTCCGATGGCAGTCTATAGCCCTGCCCCTCGCACCAGGATCTTGGGCGTGGATCTTGCAGGCTCCTTCTCAGTGGGCATGATCCGGAAGTAGAAGATGGCAGGGAAGATAAAGATGAGGCACGGGGCAGACGTGGCACCTGGGAAGAACAGAGCATAGCAACTGTGGCTCAGGCTCACTCGTTGACCAATGTTTGGGGCAGACTGTCCAGTCGCTGGGTGGGTTTCACTCTACTTGAAAGCTCTGCCTGATCCTGGGAGCCCACCAGCCTCTCCCCTTCTTCTCTATCCATCAGGGTGGAAGACTGTGGGTGAATGAAGCTAGCAATGAGGAAAGGCTAGTCATGATGGAGATGGAGCCTTAAGGTACAGGGTTCTTCAACATAGCTGGTTGTAGTTTGGATCTTCTTTTAAATTTAGACCATTTTTGTTTACTTATTTTCAAAGAGAAAGAGGGAGAATGAAAAAGGGAGGCCCACTGCGAAGGAACTCCAGACCACATGTGCCATTTTGTGCATCTGGCTTTATGTGGGTCCTGGAGAATTGAACCCAGGCCACCAGGCTTTGCAAGGAAATGCCTTTAACTGCTGAGCCATCTCCCTAGCCACCCCCCCCCCTTAAAAAAAAAGACCAGAGTCTTTTGTATCTCAGGCTGGCCTCAAACTTCCTCTGTAACTGAGGTTGGCCTTGAACCCCTGATCCTCCTGCCTCTACCTCCTAAATGCCAGCATTCCAGGTGTGCATTACCATGCCCAGCTTATGTGGTACTGGGAACCAAACCCAGGGCTTTGTGCAGGCTAGGCGGGCACTAGATCTACTGAGCTAAATATCCAGCCTCTAGTTTGGATCTTGAATGTCCTCCAAAGGCTCAGTGTTAGGGGATCATGGGAGGTCACATGTTGGGGGACATTTAGGCCCTTGGTTGGTACTGTTGGGACATGGTGGAACCTTTGAGAGGTGGGACCCTGGAAGGTCCTTAAGCCATTGGGGAATGCCTTTCAGGGTAACTGTAGAACTTCTCTTTCCCATTTAGTTCCTAGCTTAAAAAGGTGAGCAGGGCTGGAGAGATGGCTCAGCAGTTAAGGCACTTGCCTCCAGTGCCTAAGGCCCTGGGTTCAATTCCCCAGGACCCATATGCCAGACCCCACAAGGTGGTGGCCCTTGCGCGCTCTCTCTCTCTCTCTCTCTCTCTCTCT
>PVHP010053473.1:0-10758 GCA_004024765.1 Zapus hudsonius
TGGGCCAGGAAGACTGGGATGAGTACTAAGATATACAGGATACCTTGCCACAAGGACTAATACAGCCAGCCCACAGAGGAGGATATACAACTGATCAGGGATGGGGAGGGGGGGAATTGGGGAATTCGGGATAACAACGCATGGTTTGCCCACTAAATAATGTAACTCATTATGGACAATAAATATATATTTAAAAAAATTGGATTCATAAGAAAATATGCTAAGCATTTGCATAAGAAATAACAAAAAACACATTTCCCCAAAATCTTTACAACAATAGAGACTCTAAGAAGTTCCAGGCCCTAGAGTATAGATGAGAGAGCACTGGCTAAGCACGTATGAAGCCTATGGTTCATTTCTCAGCACCACTGGAAAGAAGAAATAAATTCATTCACAGTCACAGGTAACATGGATGTAACTAAAACATTCAAAAATAGGGCTGGAGAGATGGCTCAGCAGTTAAGGCGCTTGCCTATAAAACTTAATGACCTGAGTTCAGTTCCCCAGTACCCACGTAAAGCCAGATGCACAAAAGCAACACATGCATCTGGAGTTCATTTGCAGTGGCTAGAGGCCCTGGCATGCCCATTCTCATTCTCTCTCTCTTTCCCTCACTCTTTCTTTCTCCCCTTGTGAATAAATAAAATCTTAAAAGAAAGAAAGAAAATTTAAAAATAATCTAAAGATATATTTTCTTGAAACTCAACAGAGAGAAAAAATGAAATTATAAAAGGATTCTTTCTCTTTATTTGTATGTTTGAGACAGGTTTTCACTCCATAGTCCAGGCTGGCTTCAAATTCGTGGAAATCCTCTGGCCCATCTTGAGAGCTAGAATTACAGGTGTGAGCCACCTCACCTGCCTAAAATGCAATTCATAATGGTGTAAAAATCAAATATTAAGAGCAATTCCTGTTTCTAAGGTTAGACAAAATTTAAGAGATTTAGAATTAGCCATGTAGAAACCTACTTCTGCAGATAATGGCACACACAAAACCATAGATTGCTACTAGAAAAATTTCAGTGCCAGAGATGAGATACCTTCCAGTTAGTTGTTGGCCAGGGAGGTTCCTAAGGCCCCCAAAACATTACAGGCCATTGCCAAGGCTCTTGGTTGCCCACCAGAATGAGATGATAAGACCCTATTGCTGAAGACAACATAAGCTTGGGTCACTGAGAAATCAAGCTGGAGCTGAGCTGGAAACCTCCTTCCTGTTAACCAGGTGACAAAAAGCTGGGAAAAGCTATGGTTGCATGCAGCCCTATGGGAGAGAGAAATAATCAATGGTGGTGAACAGCAGTGGACCTTACAAACCTTAAGACTGGCCAGCCAGGCCAAATGTGCCAAATGGGGCAATAGTGCCACATCTATTGTGGGGGAAACCAACTGCTCTCTAATCGGACTGGAGGCCCGCTCCATGGGAAGGAATGCATGCCTGGTACTGAAGACCTAGTCAAAAGTCTGTGGTGGAGGAGGTCATGAGCCCCAGGGGAGTAATACCTGCTGTTGTCTGGCTAAATACATATATTTTGCTCACCAAACTGCCTTATAAGCTTTTTTAAAATGATCATACCCATACAATAATGCTACTCACACTCTTGTCTAGAGAAGCTTCTCTTTTTCAGATAGTAGGATAACTCAAAAGACACCATAGTGCTGAGAAGAAATGACAGTGAAGTGTTCAGCACTGGGACATCTCTATCACACTTCCAGAGGGTCAGGGTCCATTGCGGAAAAGGTGGAGGAAAGATTGAAGAGCCAGAGGAAGGGTAAGATGGCTCACAACGCAAACTTCCAAACACAAAACAGCCTTGATATTCATGATTTCGCAGTGCCCGAAAATACCTACACATAATGGGAGGAAAGGATGATGACACCAAAACAAATCAGAGACTAATTGTGGGGGAAGAGATATTGGGGGGGGTGGGGAGGGAAGCGTAATGGTTTACTGTCTATAATTATGGAAGCTATCAATAAAAAGTTTTAAAAATCTGTGAACAGCTGTCAATTTAGAAAAATAAAAACAAAATAAGGGAATAATCTGTTCACATATTGGTGTATATATATTACCTGAATATAATATTATTTATTTCAAAATTACCACTATAAAAATAGTATAATTTTGACACAATTTAGAAAAAAAATCCATTAGTGGAGCAGAGAAGATGAAACCAATGATATATATGTGAGTATATGAATCGAAGATGGCAAAATAGTACTCTAGCAAAAAGTAAAGTTGGATCCGTGTACATGTCAGACAAACTATCTTCCAAATACACTGACAATAAATGTAAAACATAAGAGTATAAAGTTGTTATAAGATAATGTGTGAGTGGCCAGGAGTGGTGGCACACACTTGTAATCCCAGAACTTGGAGGCAGAGAGAGGTAGGAGGATCACTGTGAGTTCGAGGCCAGCCTGGAAGTACAGAGTGAGAACCAGGTTAGCATGGGCTAAAGTGAGACCCTACCTCAAAAAGAAAATTCATGTAACCTGGAGCTGACTTTATCAGCTTTTTATTTCATAAGATAATATCAAACAAGTCTTTCATTGATAATAGGATTGCATCATCATAAGCTCATTTCAATTTGAAGATATATTTCAAACATGCTTAATACAGTTTACCTAACCAGTTATCATAGCTTAGTATAGTTAACTGTGCTTAGAACATATAAATTAGCTTATATCTGAGAAAAATTAGCAAAAGTCCATTTTATACCAAAGTATTTAAGATCTCATGCAGTTATTGAATACTGAACAGGAAGATCAGAATGGTGGTATATGTTTCACTCGATGGGAAAGTTGGAACCATAGTCTTGACCAAGGAAAGTCAGGGGCTGTGAATGAGAAAACTTTCCACCATCCATTGACTTTCCAATGGTTTGACCTAACCTGACTAGATGATTACTTCAGTCCTAGCAACTTGCAAGCAGGACCAGCTAATTAGAAAACATCCTTGTTCACTTATGCCAAACTAACCACTTAAAGACTAGAATATTTATTGGAGGTTTAAATGATGCACCAAAAACTCACCCATTTAGGAGTCAATAATTTTAATTGAACTCCAACTTTTCAACATAGATTTTATTTTGTTTTGTTTGCGTTTTTGTTTTTTTTTCTAGGTAGTGTCTCCTGGAATTCACTCTGTAGTCTCAGGCTGGCCTTAAACTCACAGTGATCCTCCTACCTCTGCCTGAGTGTTGGGATCAAAGGTGTGTGTGCACCACCAAGCCTAGCTCTTAGTCAACTTGTATTTGGTTTATGTGAATACTGGGGAATTAAACCCAGGCCAGCAGACTGCAAACAAGTGCCTTCAGCCACTGAGTCATCTTGCCAGCCTCTAATATTTTATTTATTTATTTATTTTGAGGTAAAATTTCACTCTAGCCCAGGCTGACCTGGAGCTCACTCTGTAGCCCCCAGCTGGCATCAAACTCAAGTGATCCTCCTACCTCTGACTCCTGAGTGCTGGGATTCTCAACATAGATTTTTTTTAAAGTATTCTTATTAATAGGCATCAATTTCTATACCATACAAGTTGCCATGAAAAAATGAGTCAGGCTGCTACAGGAAGAGAATCCCAAATTCAAGCCATACTTAAAAGTAGTAAAGGACTTGAGAGCATTTCTTTCATAGTTGCTTGCATTTTGGAAAAACAAACTTTTATAGTCTGGAAGGAAATATCAATAATGTTCAACTTTTCACTCTATTACAACCAGCATCAAAGAACAGGCAGAAACAATGTACCATTTGAATTGAACTGTGCCTGCCTGTAAAAATACCCAAGAAGACCTGAACATGTTTTCATCCCCATCCACCCCCAAAGTCCTCAGTTTCAACTATCTTCAACACCGCTGACTCTTGACCATTTCACAGCAAACTGTTTTCTCTTGTGTGTGTGTGTGTGTGTGTGTGTTGAGATTGAACACAATTGCTCCAATACTGAGTTCTATACCCTGCCCTTCCTATATTCTTTGTTACCATTGATCTTACTCATTCCTGGGCATAGACTTTCTAGCCATTTAAAGAAATAGAGAAATGCCTTACCTTCAAAGTAGATGCCTGATTGGATTTCTAGAACCCTGGGTAGGGTCCTGAGGTCAAGGGAGTGGACAAATTCTTCCAGAGATAGTGTCATTGTCCTGGCTTGGGTCTCTTAGACCTGGTGTTCACAAAAGCTTGCAGCCTCCGAGTGTGACCTGTCTGTAGCTGCTGCCCTTGCTCATAATTCCTCCCTTGGGCTGACAAGTCAGAGGAGACCATCTCTAGGAGGGGAGAGACTTGTCCACAGTGGATGTCCTTGCCTACAGTCTCTCCTTCAGGCAGCCAAGACTGGGAACAGCCGTATGTGGGAGCACAGGAAGGAGGGGAGAACAGACAGAAGACAAAGGTCTTACGGCTTTTTGTTCTCCTTGTGGCTTCATTTCCTTCTGTCATGAAGTAGAACAGGGTGGGGGTACGGGGAGTTTGAACACAAACCCCATGAGGACGAGATTGGCAGGTTGCTGGCTCTTGGGCATCAACAGCAAAGGCAGGACCCAGAGGAGTCAGAGTAGAGCAGCAATGTAGGAGGCAAGTCTCACCTTAAAAATGGCATCACTTCAATTCATTATATCTCTAGTTCATTTATAAAGCTTGGGTGGGTGCTTTATTTGCATACTCTTAGTGTCTTTATATAAAACTTGGTTAGAGAAGGGCTGTGTGTCAGCTCTTTGTAGAAGTCTGATACTCTGGGGAGAGAATTGAAACCGTTTTTTATCCTTCCACATTAAAAATTCTGCTGAATCTAAAAGCAAGGGGGAAGGGTACAATATGCAAAATGATACAGGAATTAATACAGGAAGTTAATTTGAATTTTCTCATCTCCAGACTGTAGTGAAAGCATTTACATCAGTAGTAAGGAAACCGGAATTTCCTGGCTTAGCTACTATTGATTTATAGGTGGACATTAGCCATGTCTTCCCCAAAACCCACATGCTTCATTTGTTAATTGTAGAAAGAGTAAAAATAAATCATACACTGTCTTCCAAAGCCAAAATTCTACAACCCTGATCTTATGGTCCAAAGTTACTGCTGAAAGTTCTCCAAGTAAAAGGAAAGAAGAGATGCTTCATGAAAACTAATTTAAAGAAAAAATTTTTTTAAGGTCTGTCTCATTTTGGAGAGCTTACCAAATTCTTTCCCCTCTCCACAATCACATTTGGCTCTTACAACAATTTGCCTAGCTTGAATTCTTTGCAAAACTAGAATTTCTGACTGAGAAAGAACTTTCATCCACAGGACTCTCCTCAATAGCTGAAAGAGTTTGCAAACAAATCTATCAAGCTCTATCTGTCTTCTGCCTCCTCCCCCAAATTTAGGTCCCTCAACTTACTGCAAACATAAAGCATATTTCATATAGATTAAAACATAGAACAGGCTGCTGTGGACTTTTCTCCATTTCTCTCCCCTCCTCCTCCTCCTCCTCCTCCTTCTCTGCATGTGAGGGTCTGAGGTGCATGTACCACAGCATGCATGTGGAGGTTAGAGAACAACGTTTAGATGTTGCTGATCTCCTTGTACCTCATGTAAGGTAGGGTCTCTCATTCACTGCTCTGTTCATGGGATAGGTGGTCCATGGGCTTCCAGGAAAATCTGCTTTTTTCTGTCTGCCTCTCATCTCACAATAGTCCTACTGTGACTCCCCCCTCCCAGCTTCCAACTGTAGATACAAGTGTGGGTACTCATGATTGTGAAGTGAGGGCTTTATCCACTAGATCACCTCCTCAGCCCCTGGGCTTTTAGAACGATACATTCATTAGAGTTGCTGCCACAGTCAGTTCTAGTTGGAATCTAATAATACTGGATTTTACTTGATTTTTAAACAAAAATCCTAATCAAATTTCTGTCCTTTTGGCTAAACCTAGTAAAATTTCATAGTATCACTAAACTTTTACAATTATTCATGTTACCCCTGCTTCTCAGGTTCACACATTCTTCTCTTGCATTCTCTATTACAGTTAATGACATGCCCATATTTTTAGTGTTCCAAGCAGAAAAAAGTCTTAGTCATGTGAGAAGCCATCTTTTCTCCCTCCCTGGAGCTCCAGGGACAACAATACTCTAGGCCACTCCTCAGTCCTTGCCCTGCATTGCAGAAGATATCCTCATGTGAAGAGCCAAGATAAAATGTGCAAAAAAGAGAGAAAGTACTGAAACTATTGGATTGTAAAATGAATTGTTAAAGTTAAGTCATTAAAACAGAAAGTTAGAGCTGAACATGGTGGCTCACACCCATAATACCAGCACTGGGGAGGCTGTGGTAGGAGGATTGCCATGAGCTTGAGGCCAACCCTTGCTAAGAGTGAGTTCAGCCTGAGCTAGAAGGAGACCTGCCTCAAAAAAAGGAGGGAGGTGGAGTTATGTATATAATATTCAGAACAATGAGAATTCAGAAAAGAAACAAATTATGTAAAAATTTACTATATGTAATGTATGCCAAACATGGAACTTCAGACCAGTAAGAGAGAGAATGTTGTATTCAACAAATTATTGTTAAATAATACAGAGAGAGAGAAAGAGAGACAGAGGTGGGGGGAGAAAAAGAGAGAACTCTATCATTTTCATGCAATAAATTTAAATTAAGATATATTTAAAAATAAATTTAAATAAAAATAAACAGAATGAGGGGAAATAAAGCAGGTGAACTGGGGTTAGGAAGGAACTTTGTTAAGGCACCTGAGTCTTGTGGGTGGGTAGTTGGTACCCACAAAGAGGCTGAGGAAGCAGAGAAAGCCTGCTGGAGGAAGAAAAGGCTGCGCATGTGCCTGGCAGGAGACAGCTAGAAGCAAGGACCGGACTTTAGGCTAGTGGGCTGTCCAGGAAAAGTCAGCAGATTCTGTCCGCCTACTTTCCTCCTGAGGATTTTCCCTATTCAAAGACATTACTTTGTGATCGTGATCAAGTGTGGCACACATCAGAAAGCAGACAGCATCTTCCCTGGTCTGACAGAGATGGAGAGACAGGGCCTGAGGTGGAGGAGGAACAGCCTGGCACTCTGCAAGCTGACAGACAAATATACAATTAAATGGTCTCTTTTAGGACAAGCAGTCAGTGTGTGTGTATGTGTGCACATGGGTAAGTGTGTGTTTGCCTGTGTGTGAGTGCATGTGTGTGTATGTGTATGTATATGTGTATATGTGTGTGTTCATATGTGTGTGAGTGTGTGTGTGTATGTGTGTGCATGAGCATGGGCGAGTGCATGAGTGTGTGTGTGCATGTATGTGTGTATGTGTTTGTGTGTACATGTATGTGTGTATGTGTGTGTATGTATTATGTATATGTAGGTATGTGTGTAAGTGTGTGTGTTCATGGGCAAGTGTGTGTGTGCCTGTGTGTGAATGCATAAGTGTGTATGTGTGTGAGTGTATGTGCGTGTGAGTGTGTGTATTTGTGTGTGAGTGTGTGTGTATTGTGTGTATGTGTGTGTGTGAATGTGTGAGATGAGACAAGATGTGCATTGTTATTTTGATCTGTCATTTCACTTTGAGTGCGCCAGTCTAGCTGGCCGTGAGCATCAAGCTTCTGCTGGCTTTGCACAGCATTGCTGCGGGAATGTTAGGATTACAGATTCATGCACCACCTTGTGTCTGACTTTCTGTGGGTACTGGGGAGTTGATCTTCAGCCTGAAGGCTTGCAAGCAAGAATCTTTTACCACTGAGTCATCTTTCCAGGCTATAGAAAGAGATTTTTTTAAGTAGAATATACAGAGACCATAAGGGACACTTAGCCATAGTAAATAGGTTTTAAATGAGTACTGAGTGCAGACATGAGGGACGAAAGAATAGGGAGAGAATAATATTTTAAGAGATAATGGCTGGTGATTGTACAAAGCTGAAAAAAATATATATACAAATGCAAAGGCTGATAAATGAAATTTAAATTCCCCCAGTCCAAAGCTAGACTTAGAAGTTTAAAAAAATATCATTACTACTAGGATGACATAATGCTACATGTAATTTCTAGGAAAATTTCACCAAAATGTACTTAGTGAAAAATAAAATTGATTTTGATTAATCCAAAAATAGGCAAAGAAGGAAAGAAAAAGGGATCCCATAATAGTTAACAGATAACAAGATTATAGACATAAATTGAATTAGTCAATTTAAGTGAATATACAAGTATACAAATAAATATTAAATAATTTGATATTTCAGGTAATAAACTAGTACCTAATTAAATTAGTTAGTATCTAATCAGTATCTAATTAGTATCTAATAACTTACAGATTTGACTTTAAAATATATGTGGCTTTGGGGGCTAGGGAGATGGCTTCATAGATAAGTACCCATTGCACAGGCATGAGTACCCGAGTTCAAATCCTCAGACCTTATGTAAAAGCCAAAAGCTCTGGTGGACTTCTGTTATCCCAGTATGCAGGAAGCTCATGGAATAGTTAGCCTGGCAAACAGAGCAGTGAACAAGAGACCTTGCCTCAACCAAGGCAGAAGGCACGGAATTATACCTGAAAGCTTTCTTCTGACATCCACTTACATACCACAGTACTTGTGCCTACTGTCACACATGTTTACACACACACACAATCGTCATGCACACACACATGTGCGTGACACATACAAAAATAATAAAATTAATGTTGCTTAAAAATACATGCATTTTACAAGTATACAGAAAAAGTTGAGGGGGAAATACACAATGAAATATTAAACAAAAGAAATCTAATAAAACTATGCTGGCATCAGATTTTAAAAAGTTAAAGTCAAGAAGCATTATCATAAGAAGATGCCTTAATGAAAAAAGAGAGTTTCTAGCTTTATGTAACACAGCTTCAAAATATTGAAAGAAAAAATAACTAGATGCAAATAAGTCATCATCATAGTATAAATCATTTACATACTCACTCAAAATCTGACAGATCATGAAAATATTTAATTCATAAAATCTATACTGCTAAGAATGCAATATTTAGCTCTTCATGGACATTGTAAGTGGGTGTGATCTATCCAAAAAATCAATTTGATCTAGTCATTTCATATTTACACATAATTAGATATACACCAAGATTTATCTTTTGTTTAGTGAATGTGTGGTATATGCAAGTATGTGCCAATGCACACACATCAGGAGTTCAGAGAAATATGTCAGGTTTCCTCCCCTATCACGTTTAGGCCTATTTCCCAGAGATGAGGGTCTCTTACTGAGCCTGGATCTCACTGGTTATCGGTTAGACTGGTTGGCCAGACAGCCAACCCCTAGCAATCCTCCTGTCCACCCTTCTCAGTTCTGAAGCTACAGATGAGCATTCTTGGCTTTTTAGAATTTTTAATATTTTTATTTGTAGGCAAATAGAGAGAGATAGAAGATGATGAAGAAGAAGAAGAGGAGGAGGAAGAGGAAAAGGAGGAGGAAGAAGAAGAGGAAGAAGAGAGCATTGCATGCCAAGGCCTCTTGACACTACAAAGGAACTCCAGATATATGTGTCACTTTATGCATCTAGCTTCATGTGGGTACTGGGGGATTGAACCAAGGCTGTCAGGCTTTACAAACAAGTGCCTGTAGCTCCTGAGCCTTTTCCCCCCCACACCAATTCCTGAATTTTATATGGGTGCTGGAGATTTAACTCAGAGCCTCTTAAATGATACAGGATTTGGGGTTCCTTGCCAATGGACAAATATGATATGGGAATTTATATGTCTTTAAGAGCAATAGAGCTTTTGGGGGGTCTTCTTTGAGCTGTTGCCAAGGAGATCGGATGCTAGACTCTTAAGGTCACACAAAACTTCCACTGAGTCAGTGGCCACCAGGTTCTTGTCTTATGAATTCAAAGAACTGAAACACACAGACAGCTGGAGGATAAAATCAGAAAAAGAGTTTATTAGATTAAAGATAGAACAAAGAGAAGGAAGGAAGACAGAGCTCTTGTCCAAGGGTTGGCAAGAGAGGGATCCATAAAATGGAAAATTCCACCACAGACCGAGATTGAGGTCTTTTCTAGGTTCTGGATGGGACAGAGCTGGTCAGCAGCAGTGCCAGGTACTATGTAGGGGATCAGGTTTAATTCTTCCAGGTATCTTGACCCTCCAAGAAAGGATCTAAGGAACTCCTTTCCAGCGAGGACTCAGCTTGAGTTTAAGGAAAAACAGCCTTAAGGGAGAGAGATCCTTCTCTGAGCTCTAGCAAAGCGGAGACTTCAAGGACATTCTTCACTTTTCCTTTCAGGGCCCTGTCACCCATGAATTGACGCATGATTACACAGTATATGCTTCTGTCTGCTGAGCCATCTCCCTAGCCCAGATATAAATAATTGTATCTTTTAAATAAAGCATTTATGACCATTTTAAGCCAAAAAAGAGGAAACAAAATAAAAATTCATTCAGTATTCCACTTATTCAACTGTGCTTGGAAAGTTCCTATTGGAAAAAAATCTTGTATATATGCTTGGCCTGCTCCTTAGTGTTTGTACTAAACACTTCTTGTCAAGCTCCTCCATAGCTGTCCATAGTTCTTCTGAAGGACAGTGGTGGACCATCAAATGATGTTGGAGTCATGATCTGTGTTGGGGTCAGCTTTCTAGTTGCTGTGCAGAGAGAACCCAAGCAAAAGCGGCTTGTAGAGGAATGGGTTTATTTGGCTTACGGACTCGAGGGGAGACTCCATCCTGGCAGGGAAAACGATGGCATGAGCAGAGGGCTGGACATCACCTCTGCCACAGCACTGCAAACAGCGGCAGGAAGGTGTGCCAAACACTGGCAAGGGGAA
>PVHP010053474.1:0-10750 GCA_004024765.1 Zapus hudsonius
GGCATGGCCAGGAGAACCTGGCTGAATATTAGGCTATCCATGGTCCCCTGTCACAAGGACTGATCCAGACGAACAATGGAGGAGGTTATCCAGTGGAGGGGGGAGGGGAGGGCAGTGGGGAATTGGGGATAACAACTCATTGTTTGCCCACTAAATGTTGTAACTCATTATGGACAATAAAGTAAAAAAAAAAAAAAAACTAAGCAAGATTTTAATGACTCAACCCCAGCAATAAATGCTGAGGTGTGGCCTGCAGCAACCTGTATGGGAAAATACACAACCAACCTAGGTTATTCCAAAATTACAAAAAAAAAAGTTTTTAAAATCACAGTAATGGGGCTGGAGAGATGCTCAGTGGTGAAGGTACTTGCCTGCAAACCTTAACCACCCAAGTTCGAATCCCCAGTGCCCATATAAAGCCAGACACACAAAGTGTCACATGCCTCTGGAGTTTGTTTTCAGAGGCTAGAGGCCTGTGCCACACCCATTCTCTCAGTGTGTCAATCTGTCTTCTCTCTCTCTCTCTCTCTCTCTCTCTCTCTCTCTCTCTCTCTCTCTGCTTGCAAATAAAAAATTAAAATTAAAAAAAGAAATTTATAAAATCTCTAAAAAGCACAGTTATGTCCCATTTGTAATGATGAACTTTACGTGTTAACTTGACTGAGCCACAAGGTGCCCGGTCATTTGGCCAAACCTTTGCTGTCCATTGGCCTCTGCAAAAGCCCCTGGTGCCAGTGGGCTCAGGCAAATGGCCTGCCCTCCCCTTTGTGGGTGGGCTTGTCTACCAATTCAATAAATAAATGAGCCTAATAGGATGATGGTGGGGTGAGTGTGGAGGAGGAGCAGACCCCTCAGTCTTGCTGCTGGGACTCTGGAAACGTCCTGCAAACAATAAGGTGTGGTCAGTCAATAAGCAGACTCAAGTCCTCCCCAATTCTGGGAATCAGTAATTACCATACCTCTCACTCCATCCAACACAGACCACCATGAGGATGACTGTTTCAAATCAGGAATTGCTTAGGTTTATTCTTTTTCATCATCTCCCCAGCCCAGCATGAGGCACAGGGGACCGATGACCAGGGATGCAGAAGGACCCAGAAGAACCGCAAGCATAGCAACCGCTGGGTTTATTTAATCCAGCCTGAAGCCCCAATGTCAGAAGCCAATTCCCAAGCATCGGGGCAGGGTGGGAGTGGAATGACCTATCCAGGCACATCCTGCCTCTCTTCCCTGGGGAGGCCGCCCACAACAGGGCCAGGGGCTGACAAGGGGGAGGAGAGGCGCCTAGTAGATAGCTTTACAAGGATGCCTTCCACAACCTTTGAAAATTACCCAGCTGGGCACTAAGATGCAATGGCAGATTGTGACCACGAGATGGCGATCGATGATCAAATTTGCTCTTTCCTAGATCAAGCTGCAGAAAAGTATACCCGTCTTTTGCTCACTCACACAAGCCACTGTTGAAACCACGTTGCTTGTATTAACTCAATCCTTAAGGCTGCCCATGAGAAATTTGATTTCAGAGAGCTGAGTAAGTTGCCTGGGATCACACAGTGATCCTAGAGGTGGGATCAGACCCACCCAAATCTTGTCTGCAGGGGCTTCACTCTGCTTGCTTTTGACCTGAACCAGTCTCATGTGTTTAAGTTCATGTTCTAGAAAATTCTCTACCTAAGATGCCAGACTTAAACTTGCATTTCTGGAAAAGGGTATGGTACAACACAGAGCAAAATCCATGTGTGATAAGGGACATGCTAGTGCCCCCCACTGATGTCCACATGCTCCTCATGACCACAGATGGCCACCCTGGGCAGCCCCAAGCCATGGTGAAGTTCATTTCTGGGAAGTCTACTGAAGCACCCCACCCACATCTGAGCTGCTGAAGAAATTTCCTGGGGTGAACCCAGAGAGGCCTCGACAAAAATGCAGGTTAGTGTCTGGAGCCTCTATATAGGATCATCATCTGAGGAGGCGGCCCACCTCAGCAAGTCTGGAAGATGGGCCCAGCAGGTTTGAGGAACAAGACCCAACCTGCTGTGTCCAGAAATCCCTGGTCCATGGGCCTGGAGGACAGAGCCTTGCACTACAGCTGTTCTTGGGCCTTTGGGTCTAGTGCGCCCTGTCAGATTTGGGCTGGTTTGGGTCCTGCCTTTCTTCTTCACTCTTCCTCTTTTGGAATGGGGACACCTGTCCTGTGTTCTGGAAACAGGAGAGCATTGTGCCTAAGGTGGAGGTCTCGCCCACGTCCAATTTAGGAGAGACTTTGAACTTTAGATGTTTAAGATGATTCTGGAAAAAGTTCAAGCACAGGTGACTGGGCTGGCATGGATGGATTTGGAGGCTATGAATTTTGGGAGTCCAGAAGCAAAATGCTCTGGGCTAAATGGTTGTGTCCTACCAGAATTCAAATAGAAATCCTAACTTCCATGGCTATGGTAGAGGAGGTGGGACCTTTGGGGGGTGATTAAGTCAAGAGGGTGGGACCCTCAGGAATGGGATTGGGTTCCTTGTGAAAGTGACCCAGACAGCATTCACATCCCTTTGTCTGGTGAGGATGCAGCCGTGAAAAGATGGCCAGCACATGGCCTCCAGGCGCTGGCAGAACCTCAGACCAAGCGAAGACTTTGATTTCAAATATACCAGAGCATGGGGTCAGAGAATGAAAGTGGGGCGCTCAGAAAGAGTCTGTGGGGATGGCACAGGGACCCAGGAGCCCCAGGAACCATGGTCTCCCAGGGGCCAAAGTTGAGGCAATTTGAGCAACAAATAAACAGCACAGCATTGAGTGATGAGCAGAAGTAGGAAAGAAATCCATCCAAAGGGGTGCGAGGACCAGGCAAGGGTACAGGAGAGGCTCTGGGTCAGAGAAAAAGAACCGCAGCCCAGAGTCAACAGTGATAAATTACAGACATGACGTACTCTTGGCCCAAGGTGATCTCTCCAAGTGCCCAGACCCCAGGCTACCCATGAGAAACACGACAGACAAATCCCCAGGGAGGAGCATCCTGAAATTACAGGCCCGTCACCCTGCGAGACCATCCAGGGCATCACACGCAAGACAGCTTCAGAAACCCTCACAGCCAGACGAGCCGCAGGAACCTGGTGATTGTGTGTGAGGTGGGGTCTTGCATGGGATCCTGGGTGGACGGAGAACAGCAGGGAATGGAAGGACTCTGAGAAGTGTGGGGGCTGCCTGCATAGAGCCTGGTCCTGCAGGGGAAGAAACTCACTAAGCTGGCTGACATGTGGGTGGGCTGCTTGGGCTGTCCTCACCTCACAGTGAATCTGTGTCCTAAAGGGGTGGAGCCTTTAGAATTTTAGATAAAAATAAATGAAAAGGAGGCTCAATTGGGTGCCTATAGCATTGTTAGACACTCAAGAAATATGTGTCTCTCATGCAAACTTGAACCTTCAAAAAGCACTTCAAAAGGCATTCTGGATCCCAGATGGAAACAATACTCATTATTAAAAGGAAACCGTGGAAGCAATAAGAGAGAAGAATGGTAAATATTTACATAATCAGGAAACAAATCAATATCACTCTGTAACGGGGAGCTGGGGATCAGAACTTAAGGAGTACCCGAATTCTTGTCTACAAAGTTAAAGAATTAAAATTATAGACCACCAGAGGATAAGGTGTAGTGGGAGTCTTTCTTTATTCAAAAGAAAATGGGAAGTTACAGAGATCTCCAGCCACCAGTGTGGAGAGAACACGGGGGAGAGGGTTTAGCAAAATCTTTGTTGCTCAGCCAAACAGGCAGAAGAAGGAAGGATCAGGAGAAGGAAAGGTTCATGTGGGGAAGAACCCTACAGCCATTAGGCTCTGGTGGGGGGACCTTACCTAAGGTCCTTCTGCTAGCCTGCCATGAGGGGGAGAGGGCTGGACTTCCTGTTTCAGTGTTCAGCACGAAGAGACATCTTTATCATATCCTCCGGGTTCAGGGGCCATTGTAGAAGAGGTGACCGAAAGATTGTAAGAGCCAAAGGAAGAGGAGGAGGGCGTTGGAATATTGTCTTCCAGACTCTACGTGGTCATCACATTCATGACATGTGTCTCAGGAAACGTATCTGCTGGGGAGATTAGAGCATGCATTTTTACCCCAGACAAGGTTCAGATGCATCAAAGTATGATTGCGACATTACCTGCTTGGTGAACCAGTGAGTTTATTGGGGTGACTTACAGAGCAGGGGGAGGGGTTGCTTACAGGAATGTGGAGCTCCCAAAGCACCAAGAAGTCTCCTCCCAGCATGGATGATGACCTCCATGGCTGCCTGGAACGCTCTATGCTGGGATTACCCCGGGTCTGCTCAGCCTCAGGATGAGAGCTCCCTTACAGAGCATAGAGACCTCCTCGTGGCTGCTTAGGAAGAGCTTCCTTTGTAGGGAGGTTACCTATGTAGGGGGAGGCTCTTTCCCTGGGGGTGAGGGCTTACTTACAAAGCATGGGGATTAAAGGTATGTGCCACCACATCCGGCTGGATCTCTCATTTTTTAAAAAATATTTTATTTTAGATTTTATTTATTCATTTTCAAGCAGATACAGAGAGAGAGAGAGAGAAAGCACCAGGGCCACCACCTTGTAGGTCTGGCTTATGTGGGTCCTGGGGAATTGAACCTGGGGCCTTGGGCACTGGAGGCAAGTGCCTTAACCGCTGAGCCATCTCTCCAGCCCTGTATCTCTCATTTTTAATGATATTTGGGAGGTAGGTACTTAAGGTTAAATGAAATACACTTTATTTCTGCCTGTTGATTTGTTTGTTTGTTTTAATGTGGTCACCAGTAATTTTAAAATTCCTCCTATCATCATTATGTGGGATTTGCGGCAGGGAGACTCCCTGTGGTCAGCACTGCTCTTGGACTTAGCAGGACCCATCATTTGTCACCCAGTCATGACCTCGGGTCCAGCACATCACGTTCTGGCCACCAGCTCTCTTCACTCTGAGTCACTGCCACCTGGACCCATGCCATCAACTTTCACTTTGTGCCTGTCGCTCACTTCCCGTCTTACCAAGGGTTACAGTCCATGGTCCATCGTGGCAGCCTGTCTCTTGGCCAATCTTCAGCTCCCTTCCTCCCCATCCCATCAGGCTCACACGGTAACCCTCCACCCTGCTCAGTACATCACGCTGACACCTGCCAAGCTGAACAAGGCAGAAGGGAAACGCATGAGCATGGCAACCAATCTCACCTGAATTCTGGAGCACCAGCCCAAGTGCCACGTTCACAGGGCTGTGGTCTCACACGCCTCTTCCACCTCCAGCCATAGTGCACTGCCCTCCTCAGCTGCCATTTACTAAGCAGCTGGTGGCAGGCTTCCTCACCTCTGCCACCCGTTCTGCTGTGTCCAGAGGCCAGGCCTGTGCTGGCAGCTCTGCCCCATCTGCTCACTTCAGCCTCTCTCCCTCGTGGCCCCTGGTTTGTCCTCTTTACTGGATCAGTCCAGTTATTGCCCGTTTAAAAATTAACTAATCTTTTAAACCTTAATCTCTCGATCCTTCGCTGCTCTTTATGAAGAGACTGTAAATATCAATGGTTCTTTGATGCCTCTTTCATTTCCTTCCAGCTCATTTCAAGCAGGCTTTTGTCTCCTCCCCCTATATGGAATCCTCCATGGGCTGCCCTACTTCACAGGAGTAGAAGCCAGTCTTGACATTGGCCCTTGAGACCCAGCATGATCTGATCACCCTTCATCGGCTACCTTGTCACACCACCATTTCACAGGTGAGCTCAGAACTGTACCCTGGCAGCTAAAGTCAGCAAAGGCTTGGAGGATATGTCTACCAATGAGAATTCCTCCTTCCTGGCTGCCAGGAGAACCCAGAAATCCTATGGCCAATTCCCCATATTCCCAGACAATCTGATGTAAGGGAGCAGAGGATGGCACACTCAGGAATCTGATTGGTCCAGCATTTTCACCTATGAGTTACCCGAAGACCTGTTTCAGTAAATTAAGACTCAGGCATTGAAAGATACTCACCGTCTCCCCAGAATCTTATTCCCCAGCAGCAGGCGCTGCTCAAGAAAGACCCAGTGATTAAATAGGAAAATAAAGACCCTGCTGCACAGACACAGAGAACAGGGATGACAGACAGACCAAGGTGTTAGCGGTCGGTGATGGATGGGGGATGATGTTAGGAATGATTTTCGTTTTCTTCTATTTTTGCTATTTCTGATTTTTTTTTCACAATGAAGATGAACTGATTTCATAGCTGAAAAGATATTTTCAGCTTTAAAAAATGGAAACTTTCACTCTGGAACAAGATGGAATCACAGAGACTAAATTTTCCTTCCCACTGAAACAACTAAATTAACCAGGCCAAATACCTGAGCCTTGAGTCCTCAGGGAACTGGATAAGCGGGTAAGAGAAAATCGCCCCCCAACGAAACAAACAAAAAGAATCCTTCAGAATGTGGGAGCAAGGCAAGAGAGTGCCATAAGTTCTCCAGCTGACTTCCTTGAGAGGGTCTCCAGACCCCAGGACAGAAGGGGACACTGGGGGAACTCTGACGAGTCCTTAGGTTGAGGGGACAGAGCAATCATTTGAAAAGACTGAGGACTCTTAGAACAGAGAACCACAGAGGAGACAGTGGGACAGAGAGACCCCAGAGAAGCTGATAAAAACTCCACCAAGAACATCACAATCAAATGGCTTCAAACCAGTAATCAAGAGAATATCTTAAAAGCAACAAGACGGAAATAAATACATTATGGACAGAGGAACATAGATAAAAGATCCAGCAGGGTTCCTGCCAGAAACAGCACACACAGGGCTGGAGAGATGGCTCAGCGGTTAAGGCACTTGCCTCCAGTGCCTAAGGCCCCAGGTGCAATTCCCCAGGACCCACATAAGCCAGACCCACAAGGTCGTGGCCCTGGTGTGCTCGCTCTCTCTCTCTCTCTCTCTCTCTCTCTCTCTCTCTCTCTCTCTCTCTCTCTCTCTCTCTCTCTCTCTCTCTCTCTCTCTGCTTGAAAATGAATAAATAAAATATTAAAAAAGAAAGGAAGAAACAGCACACACAAGAAGGCAGGACAGAAGTACTTTCAAACTAATGAATGGAAACAATCCTAGGCCAGGTCTGCAGGTGCACACCTTTAATCCCAGCGTTCAGGAGGCTGAGGAAGGAGGATCACTGAGTTTGAGGCCAGCCTGGGCTAGAGTGAGACCCTACCTTGCAAGAGAAAAAGCTGGGTTGGATATCCAGACCAAACAATTCCTGCTGATCCATAAATCTATGTCCAGAAAAAGAAAGGTAGTTTTTTTTTTTTACTTGAAATAAAATAAAGATAACTTCAACCATACGAACATTTAAACACATAGTTGCCAGCAGACCTGAACTGCAGCAAATGTTAAATGCTGAAAACTGTCCTTGATGCAAAGGAAATGATGCCAGGTAGAAATAAGGAATCTAGAGCTGGAGAGGTGGCTCAATAGTCAAAGGCCCTTGCTTGCAAAGCCTGATGGCCTGGGTTCAATTCCCCGGTACTCATGTGAAAGCCAGATGCACAAAATGGCATATGTGTCTGAAGTTTGTTTGCCATGGAGCACCCATATTCTCTCTGTCTCAAATAAGTAAATTTAAAATTTTTAAAAAACAAGAAATACAGAATCTACACAATGGAATAAAGAGCACTGAAAGCCGGGCGTGGTGGTGCACGCCTTTAATCCCAGCACTCCAGAGGCAGAAGTAGGAGGATCACCTTGAGTTCAAGGCCACCCATAGTGAATTCACTCCATAGTGAATTTCAGGTCAGCCTGGACTAGAGCGAGACCCTACCTCAAAAAAACAAAAAAAAAAGCGCTGAAAACAGTAAATGCATGGTCAATAGTTAAGATTTAACGTTTTATTTCAAGTCCTTTAAAATATAATGCAGTGTTTTTAACAAAATTTAAGATAACATGGAGAGATTTGAAAACATGTGTAAATAAAATAGATGACCATGGCATAAAGAGCACAGGGGCTGCCACCCCAGGTCTGAGGCAAAATCCTGTTGCTGAAGAAACCACAGAAAGCCATCGATCAGTATCAAGAGACCCTGTGAGGTCCAGAATGGTAACCAGCCCCCAGATGGTAGTTACTGTAGTGCTGGAAGGCACTGCATAAGCTTCCAGGGGAAGCTGATCAACGACAGCTGGAGCAAACAGAGACCACAGGCATGAAACACAGTCTGCTGCTGTGAGTAGGCAGAACACACTTCCTACTGGGAGAGAACAGTGATGAACAAGAAACTCTGCCTCCAACAAGGTCATCTGACCTCCACGTGTGCTGTGGCACACACATGTTCACATACACATGAACACACACACACACGTAACACAAACACCAAAAGAAGAGGAAGAGGAGGAGGAGGAGGAGGAGGAGGAGGAGGAGAAGAAGAAGAAGAAGAAGAAGAAGAAGAAGAAGAAGAAGAAGAAGAAGAAGAAGAAGAAGAAGAAAAGAAAATCATCAGAGCTATAAAGTAGATCCCAGGTCAAAGACTCATCCGGGCACAAAATGACAGAAGTTAATTTATTGAAAGGTCTTAACTTATGCACTCAATCATAGAACTTCAAAATGCACGAATCGAAAACTATTAGAACTGCAAGAATAAATAAAGAAATCTACAGTGATAGCAGATACGTCAACAGTCATTCTGTGTCAAGCAGACCTCCAATCAGCAAGGACACAGCCAAGCCAAACCAGCCACCAAACAGACCGACATGGACAGCTGTCCTGGCTCACGTCCTCAAGTGTCCATGGAATGAAGTCGCTGTGCATTTTCCAGTTCAGCAGCCAGATTTGCAGTTGTGGTAGAAACAATCTGAAAACGACAATGGACAAAAACGACATTATTCAAAATTCTGTTTTATATATTCTTTTCAATGACAATGTAGTTTGGATTATGTCATATAGACTCTGCTTTTTATGAGAAAAGCTCCGTTATGTGCCCTGGCTGGCCTGGAACTCACTATGTAGCCGGGTTGGTCTTCTAGTCCCTGTCTCCCCAATGCTGAGATTTAGACAAGCACCACCGTGCCTGGCCCACTTCTGCATTTTAAGCTGCCAAAGTATTAAGCCATGAGGTTATGAGACCATAATCTCCTACAAGAGTTTATGACAACCGGGTTAACTCAGTCAATCTCTGTGGTCAGAAAGGCCTTCTTCGCTCTATGCCCATTCCATCCCTTCCAGTGTCATCCAGGGGTTTTTCTCGCTTCTTCCAAAATCAGATGTCAGTATCTCTTTCTTCTTGAGAGACTCTGATGGTTCGTGCCATTCAAGGATTTGCGCCTTTCGTCTAAAGCTTAGAGGGCACAAAGTTGTTCACAGCATCACTGTGTCGCTCCTTTCCTTTGTGGAGCCCTTAATGATGCTATCTTTTTCATTCTGATGGTGGTCTTCCCTCCCTCCCTCCCTCCCTCCACTGGGCTCACACCCAGGGCCTTGCACATGCTATCAAGTACCCTGCCATGAGATACAGCCTCAGCCCAATAAGCATTGCCAACTTTGAAACTTGGGTTATTATTATTTTTGTGAGACAGGGTCTTAGTGCATAGACCAGGCTGGACTCAAACTTGCAGCAATCCCCCAGCCTCTGCATCCTGAGTCTGGGATTGCCCCTCCATGTCAACTCAAGCTTGTTCTTTGTGTGTGTTGGTGGCAGCAGGGGAGGGAGGGAATCTTCTCTCTTTTCTTCCTGACCACTCTTGGTTTAATGGTCTTCTCAAAACTCCAGTGTTTAGTTTCATTGACTTTTCTCTAATGTTTTTGTTTCTATTTCAATGATTTTTTTTTCACTTTGATCGTTATTTAAATTTGATCTTTTCTTGGTTTCCTAAAATTGAAGTTGAAGATATTGGTTTCAGATCATTCTTTTACCAGACAGAGAATTAATGTTATAAACTTCTCCCCAATACTGTCATGATGGCATGTTACTCTCCTAGCACCACCACAGGGAGACAGGACAGAGAGGGTGGTTTCCACAACAGAAATTTGTTTCCTTGTGGTTCTGCAGGCTGGAAGAGCAAGGTCAAGGTGTAGTAGGGGGCTGTCTGTCCAGGCCTCCCTTCCTGGCTTGTAGTAAGCCGATTGCTTTATGCCCTCACACAGTAAGTTCCCTTGCATACTGCACACAACACGCATATCCTTTATCACCTATGTACTACCCTTAAATAGCATTTATAGCTGAAAATCTTTCCCTTGGAGAAAACTCCAGACCCAGATGTCTTCACAGTATGATTTCTGTTAGGTCCAGATTCAGGCAACACCCCGTCCCCTCCCCCAGCTGGCCTCAGGAGAAGTTTCACTGAGACCTCTCCTCTGGAACAGGAGATAACACCCCCCACCTGCTGTGTCTCTGTCTGGCAGGAGGCACTGCCCTTCCTGATGCTGAACCACCTGGTTCCCTCCCCCCAAGCTAAACATCCACCTTAAAATCCAGATCTTGATCTGAGTTTTTGGGCTTCTCCTATCTTGGGAGCTAGCCTGGAGCTCGGGGTTCCCCTTCTTCTTATTAAAAACCTTTTCTTTCAGAGCGGTCTCCATGGTGGTCATTTCCATTCTAACAATTTCTACCACACATTTAAAGAAGACATAATGCCAAGTCTACAAAAGCTCTTCCATAAAACTGAAAAAGAGAGAATAACGGAAATATTCTCTCTTTCTCAGTGACAAGACCAATAAGAGACCCACCCACCCACCCCACCCCACCCCCCACACACACTGAAAAGTAACTCTGGCCTTTTATACCCCTCCCCCCACCCCTGCTGC
>PVHP010053475.1:0-10767 GCA_004024765.1 Zapus hudsonius
AGAACACTCCAAATCTTTCATATGTATGTACACATGCATGCATATACTCTACACCACACACACACACACACACACACACACACACACACACACCCCAAGAAAGAAAAGAATGAAGGCTGGGTTGTGGCTGTAACCCCGTGGGTATATCCCAAGCACCTTATGAACCAGGCATGGTGGCACCTGTAACCTCAGCTCTCTCAGGACGTGGAGGCAGGAGGATCAGAAGTTCAAGGTCATCCTCAGCATGTAACCAGTATGTGGCCAGCCTGGGCTATATGAGATCTTGTCTCAAACAGAGAGAGAGAGAGAGAGAGAGAGAGAGAGAGAGAGAGAGAGAGAGAGAGAGAGAGAAGCCAGGTGGGGTGGCACAAGCTGGTGACCTCAGTCTCATTTTTTTCTATTTTTATTTATTTGTGCATTTTATGATTTAAAAATTTTTTTATTTATTATTATTTGTAAGCAGGGAGAGAAACTGAGAAAGACAGAGAATGGGATTTTATTATTTTTTAAATATTTTATTTATTCATTTTCAAGCAGAGAGATAGAGAGAGAATACACCAGAGCCACCACCTTGTGGGTCTGGCTTATGTGGGTCCTGGGGAATTGAACCCCGGGGCCTCAGGCACTGGAGGCAAGTGCCTTAACCACTGAGCCATCTCTCTAGCCCTTGTTTGTTTGTTTGTTTTTATTTGATTTTTTTGAGGTAGTCTCGCTCTAGTCTAGGCTGACCTGGAATTCACTCTTTTGTCTCAGACTGGCCTCAAACTCACAGTGATCCTCCTACCTCTGCCTCCCAAGTGCTGGGATTAAAGGCGTGTGTTATTGATTATTGTATGATTGATGTGTACATGGTCTGGTCTACCTATGCCAGGTGTGCAGGTCATGGAGGAGGCTGCTTCCCCGGTTTTGTCGGACCCAGCCTGGCTGTATATCTGAGATCTAAGTTTTAGTATGCATCCGGATGAGAGCCCAGAGCATGGTAGCTCATGCCTTTGTTCCTAGCACACCTGTGCCCCCCAGGAGACAGGGGGGATGGCTGACAGCCCTAAATCCTGTTTATAAGTGCTAATAGGTTTTACTCCTGCTGGCTGATTTCCTGTTTACTGAGCCCCCTTTGTGTAAGAGATAAGGCAATGCAACCCATCCCTAGATTGTATATAAGGTTGGATGCTAAAATAAAGTTTTGAGATCTGCTTGGACACTTCTCCCAGTTGCAAGTGTATATGGGGCTCCGGCTGCGCACTCACCTTTACTCCATGGAGCCAGGTCTCCTGCTGGCCAGAGAGACAGGCTCATTTAGCAGGAGGCCAGGGACCTGTGCGGTAACCGACATCTGGAGAAGTACCCGACATGGTTTGAGACAGCATCTCTTCCCTCTGTTCTCGTCAGCCTCCAGGCTCTCCTAGCCCTGCCTCCCAGTGTCTTGGGATCTTTGAGATTATCCACACTTTGCATCTGGTTTGATGGCCAGTGCTGAAGGAGATTAGCAAACTCACAAGCAAGAGCCTTTAACTGCTGCCCCTTCTCCCCGACGCTCCTCCTCCACAGACATTCATTTCATTTACGCAAATTCTTGCTCTAATCCAGGCTCACCTGGAGCTCACTCTATAGCTGAGGCTGGCCTTGAACTCACAGCAATACTGCTGCCTCGGCCTCCTCAGTGCTGGGATTATCCATAGAAGACATCACATCTGCCTTTAAAAAAATTAAAGCCGGGCGTGGTGGTGCACGCCTTTAATCCTAGCACTTGGGAGGCAGAGGCAGGAGGATCGCCGTGAGTTTGAGGCCAGCCTGAGGCTACATAGTGAATTCCAGGTCAGCCTGGGCTAGAGTGAGACACTACCTTGAAATAAAGGGGGGTCTGGAGAAATGGCTTAGTGGTTAAAGGCATTTGCTTGCAAAGCCTGATGGCCCAGGGTTCAATTCCCCGGGTATGTGCCTCTGGAGTTCGTTTGCAACAGTACGAGGTCCTGGTGTGCCCATATTCTCTCTCACATTTGTATTCTCTCTCTCTCTTTCTCTCTCTCTCTCTCTCTCTCTCATTGCAAATAAATAAACTTTTTTTAAATTGAAGGCATGCAGAGGTTTCAGAAGAAACCAGTCTTGCAGACCCAACACTGGCACCCTCAATGCTTTACCCAGCAGGTGGCATCAGAGGCCTGTGAACAGGCTGCCACACACACACACACACACACACACACACACACACACACACACACACACACACGTCAGCCTTTCTCTTTACATTCGAGGCACCCACAGAGCCCACTCGGCTGCTCCATCCCCAAACCTGCACCTCGTCCACCCCCTTGCAGTGACAGGCACTCCTGAGGCCATCTGAACCCTGCCTTCCCCATTCCTGTAACCCACCAGGGCCGAGAGGCCCTTCTCTCTGCCTTAGCCTCCTCCAGGGTCTCTCAGATGACTCAGCTTCAGCCCAAGGGAGATTTCTAAAACTCTGGCTGCGAAGATGTCTCAGCAGTTCAAAGTCCTTGCTTGCAGCCCGGTGCACGCCTTTAATCCCAGCACTCGGGAGGCAGAGGTAGGAGGATTGCTGTGAGTTCAAGGCCACTGTGAGACTACTGAGTGAATTTCAGGTCAGCCTGGGCTAGAGCGAGGCGAGACCCGACCTCGAAAAACCAAAAAAAAAAAAAAAAAAAGCCTACTAGCCTGGGTTCAATTCCCCAGGACCCACGTTCATGGACAAAGTGATGCGTGAATCTGGAGCTTGTTAGCAGTGGCTAGAGGCTCTAATGTGTCCATATCCTCTCTCTCAAAATAAATAAATAAAATTAACTAATTAAAAAACTCAACCCAAAGCAGGTATCCCTGAGGGTGCATGTGGTCCAGTTAACAGGAGATTAGGGCTCAGTGGTTAAGAACCCTTTCTTGAAACCCAGGTTTGATTCCCCAGCACCCCAGTAAAGCCTCGTGCAGAGTGGAGCATATTCTGGAGTTCAGTTGCAGTGGCAAGAGACCCTGGTATCTATCTCTCTCTCTCTCTCATTGCAAATAAATGTAAACACTGGTTATTTTTTTTAACATGTGGCCTTATAGACTGCATTTTAAAATACATTTTATTTACTTGCAAGCAGAGAGAGATAGAAAGAGAGAATGGGCACACCAGGGATTCCGACTGCTGCAAATGAACTCCAGATGCATGCGCCACTTTGTGCATCTGGCTTTACCCGGGTGCTGTGGAATCGAACTTGGGTCATTAGGCTTTGCAGGCAAACACCTGAATCACTAAGCCATGTCTTAATCCTCAAATATATATATTTCTATATATATACATATACATATATATATATATGGTTTTTTTCAAGGTAGTTCCAGGATGACCTGGAATTCGCTATGTAGTTTCAAGGTGGCCTCAAACTCACAGCGATCCTCCTACCTCTGCCTCCAGAGTGCTGGGATTAAAGGTGTGCACCACCCCGCCCAGCTCCTCAATTATTTTTTTTAATCAGGAGATTAATATCTTTCACTGGAACTAAGATTTTTCAGGCCTACACATTCTTCCCAGCAGGTTCTCTGTCCCCCATGTCCACCACCAACACCACCACCTTCATTCCTGCAACACCCTCAGATTCTCAGGCCAGTGGTTACTTGTCAGACAAATGAGGAAGTGGGCTGGGCCATGACTCAAGGTTGTTATGATTCATGGGGAAAACCCTTCCCTTCCAAAGTCAAGTGCTTTGTGTGCAAAAGGACTTTATGCTCCCTGGGCAGGGCCACGGATCAGCCAGGACAGACTAGTGAGTTGAGGAATTCCTCTATCACCTGCCTTCACTACCTCCCTAAATTGGTCCAAAGTCTCCTCCCAGCACCTGAGGGTTACACGGGCAGGTTTACCAGGCACCAGTGGGCACTGTGAGTGAGCTAGGATGGACAGCACTCTGGGTCACAGAGTGTACCTTGGGCTGGGGGTGTGGCTCAGATGTAGATCACTTGTCTAGAACCCACAGTGAGGGGCTGGGGGCATGGCTCAGAGGTAGATCACTTGTCTAGAACCCACAGTGAGGGGCTGGGGGCATGGCTCAGAGGTAGATCACTTGTCTAGAACCCACAGTGAGGGGCTGGGGTGTGGCTCAGAGGTAGATCACTTGTCTAGAACCCACAGTGAGGGGCTAGGGCGTGGCTCAGAGGTAGATCACTTGTCTAGAACCCACAGTGAGGGGCTGGAGTGTGGCGCAGAGGTAGATTAGTTGTCTAGAACCTACAGTGAGGTGCTGGGAACGTGGCTCAGGAGTAGATCGCTTGTCTAGAACCCACAGTGAGGGGCTGGGGGCGTGGCCTCTTTTTCATTTTTCATTTTAAGAGAGGGTGTCACTCTGTACCCCAGGTTAGCCTGGAGCCTGGGATCCTCCTGCATCAGCCTCCCACAGAACAGGAATAACAAGGCTGCACCCCAGGCTGTCTTGGTCAGGGACATGGGGTTCTTCCTACCAGCAAACAGCCTCCCTGGCCAAGCTGGGACCAGCACAACTTGTCACCCCAGCCTTTCTCTGGAAACCGCACCCTGGGGTCAGGCTCCTGGGCAAAGGCTGCCCCACCCTGAGTCTCTGTTCCTCTGGGTGACAAGGGGAGGAGGGAAGTCATTCAGAACTGATGGGGGTCAGGATCCTGCCATGGAGGTCCAGGCACATGTTTCCAGAGCCAGGACCAAATTCCCGATGACTGAGAAGACAAAACTTTACCTTCTCTTTTTGGTTTATTTGTTCAGGATTTTAAAAATGGCGGGGGGGGGGGTTTGAAGTAGGGTCTCTCGCTAACACAGGGCTGACCTGGAATTCATTATGTAGTCTCAGGGTGGCCTTGAACTCAAGGTGATCCTCCTACCTCTGCCTCCCGAGTACTGGGATTAAAGTCGTGTGCCACCATGCCCAGTTTTTTTAAATATATATTTAATTTATTTGCAAGCAGAGAGAGAAAGAGAGAGAGAGAGAGAGAATGGGTGTGCCAGGGCCTCCACTTGCTGCAAACAAACTCCAGATGCATGTGCCACTTTGTGCATCTGGCTTTATGTGGGTGCTGGGGAATTGAACCAGGGTCGTTAGGCTTTGCAGGCGAGGGCCTTAACCACTGAGCCATCTCTCCAGCCCTACACCCAGGTCTTCACATGGGTGCTGGGGATTGAACTCGGACAGTCAAGGCTTCAAGCTTCCACAGCAAGTTCTTTTACCCACTGAACCGGCTCCCCAGCCCCAAACTGGGGCTTTTACTTGGACTTTCAAAGGCTCATGGGGCCCCATGTGGTGGGCGCACGCCTTTAATCCCAGCACGGGGAGACAGAGGCAGGAGGATCACCGTGAGTTCGAGGCCACCCTGAGACTACATAGTGAACTCCAGGTCAGCCTGGGCTAATCCAGACCCTGCCTGGGGGTGCGGGTGGGGGAAGGCTTATGGGGAGCAGCAGGGAGGCGAGGAGGGGTGGATTGGGCACAGGAGGACGGCAGATAGTGAAGGTGCCATGTGATGCTTAGGGCTGGGAAGCCAGGCAAGGTCAGTTGGGGACAGAAGGTGGCATTGCTCCAGGCTTCTCAGGGCCCCACCTGGTCCCTTTCAGATCTGCAGATAACTAGAAACCCGGGCCTCCCTAGAGACTGTCATCCATACCTGGTGTCTGGTTTCACAAACATTCTGAAGCCCTGCTCAGAGCTGGGGACACTGTGGGGACAGCCGAGCCCTGCCCTATTGGGGCTCACAGAACAGAAGAGGAAAGAGAGACTCCAGGATGGTTAGGGCTGGGACTGAGGAAATGGGGGGGAGGGATTCAGTTCCAGAGGGCTTCCTGGAGGAGGAGGGAGAGTTAATGGACAGGCCATGAAACAGAGCGTATAGAAGCAGAGATGTGATTTGTAGAGTGTGAAAATGGCAGAATAAGCAGGGCAGAGCACCCAGAAGGGGAGATAGGGAGAGAAGGAAGGAAGGAAGGAAGGAAGGAAGGAAGGAAGGAAGGAAGGAAGGAAGGAAGGAAGGAAGGAAGGAAGGAAGGAAGGAAGGGATGCTCCATGAGGCTGGTCAGGAGAAAGGATCCTGTATTTTCTCCTAACCTCTCTAGGGAACTGTTGGTGGCACCGGGAAGACATAAGGGCTGAGGTCCCTCAGTCCCAGAGCCCAGGAGGGCGGTGACATCTTTTCTGATAAGAGCAGAAGCAGGGGTCACCTCTGGGAACACACAGAGGTCAGTTTCAGAGTTACGTGAGTGAGAGGCACCTGGGGACATTGGGGAAGCATTCGGAATAATACAGGGACTTGGTCCCAGGACTCAGGGGATGGGATGGGGTTGGTGGAGGTGAAAGGGGGGAGAGACTGGGACCCAGGACAGACGGGTAAGATAAGGTCACAGGAGAAGAGAGACAAGAAGTTCTGGAATATCCCTCTGCCCACCTCCCCACGCCCTCCCCTCCACCCCCCTGTCCCCCCCCCCTCACACACAGCCCAGCCTTGTGAGGGCAACCGAGGACACAGTGACATTCAAGAGGACCTAACCAGGACAGGTGAGCCCAGATACACAAAGATGAGCCAGCACCCACACCCATCAAAGTATGGTAAACACTGTCCCGAGGTCCAAGGTCTGTCCCCCACGCCTCCCCCCAGTCACCTGCTCAGTCATCTTCCTGGACAACCTCACTCCATCCCAGGTTAGGGCCAGGCGCCTTCTCTGCCTTCACCCTTCCATCTGATATAGACTTCCTTTGCGTCTCTCTCTAGCCCAGGCTGACCTGGAATCCACTCTGTAGTCTCAGGGTGGCCTTGAACTCACAGCGATCCTCCTGCCTCTGCCTCCCGAGGGCTGGGATTAAAGGTGTGCACAGCTAATAGAGGCTCTTTTTCTTTTTCTTTTCTTTTCTTTTATTCATTTATTTGCATAAATGGTGGTGGTGGGAGTAGGCCAGGCAGGGTCTCTTGCTGCTTCGAACAAATGCCCATCGGACTTTACGTGGGTGGCTGAGGAATTGAACCTAGGCCAACAAGCTTTGTAAGCAAGTGCCTTAACCACTGAACCATCTCCCCAGCTCTTATTTTTTAAAAATATTTTATTTATTCATTTTCAAGCAGAGAAATACAGAGATATATATATAGAGAGAGAGGGAGAGAGCACCAGGGCCACCACCTTGTGGGTCTGGCATATGTAGGTACTGGGGAATTGAACCCAGGGTCTTAGGCACTGGAGGCAAGTGCCTTAACCGCTGAGCCATCTCTCCAGCCCCCCATCTCCTATTTTTTTTCTTTATTTAGACAAGTCTCATATAGCCTAGGCTGGCCTTGAACTCACAGCAATCCTCCTGCCTCAGCCTCCAGTGTGCTAGGATAAGTGATGGGAACTACCACATCTGACTTGATTTATTTTCTTTACCTCTCCCCTGAAACAGGCTCTCATGTAGCTTAGAGCCTGGGCTAGCCTCAGACTCACTATGTAGCTAAGGATGACCTTGAACTTCTGATTGTCCTGTCCCTACCTCCTGAGTGCTGGGATTATAGGCATGTGCCACCACTCCCTTTTATGGGGCGCTAGGGATCGAACCCAGGGCTTTGTGCAGGCTAGGCAAACACTTCATCACCAGCCCAACTCTACCCTTTCCCTCTTGATCTCACCAGGGACAGCGATCGGTTCTGGCATCTTCACTGGGGTCTTTCAGCACCTAGGATAGGGCCTGCATACAGTAAGTGCTCTTTAAATATTTGTGTAAGGATGGGCTGGGGAGATGGCTCAGCTGCTAAACACACGTGCTTGCAAAGCCTGACGGCTCAGGTTTGATTCCCCAGCACCCACATAAAGCCAGATGCACAAAGTGGTGCATGTATCTGGAGTCAGTTTGCAGTGGCTGGAGGCCCTAGTGTGCCCATTCTCTCTGTCTGTCTCTCTTCTATCTATCTCTGCTTGCAAATAAATAAATAAAAATATTTTAATGGGACTGGAGAGATGGCTCAGTGGTTTAGGTGCTTACCTGAAACACCTAGTGACCTGAGTTCGATTCCCCAGTACCCATGTAGAGCCAGATGCACAAAGTGGTGCATGCATCTGGAGTCCATTTGCAGTGGCTGGAGACCCTGGTTTGCCCAATCTCTCTGTCTTTCTTCTATCTCTCTCTGCTTGCAAATAAATTAATAAGTAAAAATTTTAATATAAAATAAAGATAAACCTATGCATGCTGGCTCACACCTGTAATCCCAAAGGCTGAGATAGGTGGATAGCCATGAGTTCAAGGCCAGCTTGGTCTATAAAGTGAGTTCAGAACAGTCTGGGCTCCAGAGTGAGACACTCCCCATCCCCTGCATCTTAATAATAAATAAATAAATAAAAATAAGACAAGAAAAGAAAGTCTGAGAGAAGGAGATGGCAGGAGGGTTAATCAAAACTAAAGACATCATTAATAGACCCTATGGAAACCTACTTTTTTGTTAGCTAATTAAAAATATATAAGTTAGCTGAGGATGGTGATGCACGCCTTTTATCCCAGCACTAGAGAGGCAGAGGTAGGAGGATCCCTGTGAGTTCGAGGCAAGCCTGAGACTCCATAGTGAATTCCAGGTCAGTCTGGGCTAGAGTGAGACCCTACCTTGATATATATATATATATATATAGTGTGTGTGTGTGTGATAAAAAGAGTGAGTGTGTGTGTGTGTGTTTGTGTGTGTGTGTGCATGTCAGGGGGCTGGGGAGATTGCTCAGTGGTTAAAGCACTTGTTTGCAAAGCCTTCTGGCCCAGGTTTAATTCCCTAACATCCATGTAAAGCCAATGCAGAAAGTGGCACTTTCATCTGGAGTTTGTGTGTATTGGCCAGAGGCCCTGGTGCATCCATTCTCTCTGTCTCTCTTCTCTCTATCTCTCTTTGCTTACAAACAAACTCCATATGCATGGGCTGCAGGTCACTGAGAGATCAAGCTGGAGCTGAGCTGGAAACCTCCTCCCTATTGACCAGCTGTCATGGTGCTGGAAAGCTCTGTGCAGTCTTAACCAGCATGGAGCCTTCAAGCATGGACACAACTGGCCCAGCCGGGTAAGATGTGTCCACTAGGGCAATGGTGGCATGTCTGTTATGGGGGAAAACAGCTGCTCTCTGATTGGATCTGAGGCCTGCTCCATGGGAGGGAAGGGAGGGGAGGGAAGAAAGCACGAGGCATAAGTCCCCTCTTCTGGTAGCTAGTTGGGCACATCAAAGACAATACTGTGGCCGGGCGTGGTGGCGCACGCCTTTAATCCCAGCACTCGGGAGGCAGAGGTAGGAGGATCACCATGAGTTCAAGGCCACCCTGAGACTACAGAGTGAATTCCAGGTCAGCCTAGGCTAGAGTGAGACCCTACCTCGGAAAAAAAAAAGACAATACTGTGGTGCCTCAGTTTCCCTATGTGCAAACAAGGGTCTATTTTTTTCTTGGCGTTTTTTTAAATTTTCTTTATTTGCAAGTAGAGAGATCGAATGGGCCCACCAGGGCTTCCAGATGCTGTAAACAAACTCCAGATGCATGTACCACTTTGTGCATCTGGCTTTATGTGGGTGCTGGGGAATCAAACCTGGGTCATCAGGCTTTGTAGGCCAGGGCCTTAACCACTGAGCCATCTCTCCAGCCCTGTTTTTGTGTGTAAACAGGGTCTCAATCAGCACAGGTTGACCCTTTTCTTGCTACGTAGCTGAGCTGAGCTTGAAATCCCGAGCTTCCTGCCTTCACCTCAGAAATAAATGAGGATCTTAAAGGTGCCGAACTCTCAGGATCATTGTGACAACCACAGAGATGACATCTGCCATCACCTACAGGTTAGAGAGACAGCCGTCACCGTATCCTGCTCCTCAGTGACCCCGACATGTAGCAGCAAGGCCATGGGTCTAGGTGGTCAGTACACACCGCCCTAAAATCTTCCTATGTACCTCCTCCCTCCTCCCCAGTGGCCTGGTTCTCTTCCAGTACCAAATCTGGGCCTTTGGCACCTAGTGGGTTAGGCAGCTGCCCCAGGAGGCCTGGCCCGGTCATGGCCTCTGGCTGGTAGTTGCCATGCCCATCTTGGTGCCCAAACAGGGCCCCAGATCCCTAGTGACTCAATCCCTCCAAATTCCGGTGATCTGCCCCGGTTCCAAACCACCCAACACTCCCAAGTCCAGGAGCAGAAAAAGCCAAGCCTGAACCAAGAAAGACCTCCAAGCGAGCATCGGAACGCCATAACCATCACCATCTCCAAGACTGGCCCCGGGGTGAAAGATGGCCTTGACCTGCTGGGACTGGCTCCTCCTCAGTGGTGAGCAAGAAGGGCTCCCCCACCCCGGATTCTCAGCACCCCAACAGCCTCAGGGTGGGGAGAGGATCTTAGCTGGGAGAGAGAAGGTGTGAGGAAATCCAGCATGTTGGGCCGGGAGAGTAATTATCTCACTCCAGCAGTTTGGCTTTCTTTCCTTTAAAAAATATTTTATTTAGGGCTGAAGAGATGGCTTAGCAGTTAAGGTGTTTGCCTGCAATGCAGAAGGACCTGAGTTCGATTCCCCAGTGCCCATGTAAAGCCAGATGCACAAGAGGGCGCATGTGTCTGGAGTTCATTTGCAGTGGCTGGAGGCCCTGTTGTGCCCATTCTCTCTCTCTCTCTCTCTCTCTCTCTCTCTCTCTCTCTCTCAAGTAAATATTTATTTGCAGACAGAGAGAAGAGAGATAGACAGAGAGGGAGAGAGAGAGAGAGAAGAGAGGCTGAGAATGGGCATGCCAGGGCCTCCAGCCACTGCAAACAAACTCCAGATGTGTGCACCACTTTGTGCATCTGGCTTTACATACAT
>PVHP010053476.1:0-10746 GCA_004024765.1 Zapus hudsonius
TCTCTCTCTCTCTCTCTCTCTCTCTCTCTCTCTCTCTCTCTCTCTCTCTCTTTGCTTGAAAATGAGTAAATAAAATATTTTTTAAAAAATTAACCAACAGAGAAACTGATCAAATGGATCTGGCAGACCTTTGTAGTATTATCGACGGAAACACTAAAGACACATTCTTCTCAGCAGCCCACAGAACATTCTCTGAAATAGATCACATATTAGGCCACAAAGCAGGGCTTTATAAATAAAGGAAAATCAAAATCACTTTGTGTATTCTGACCACAATGGACTAAAGGTAGAAATAGATAATAACTGAAAATTGTAGAAAACACACGAACTCATGGAGATTAAACAATGCACTTCGAATGATGGTGGGTTATTGAAGGAATTAAGAAGCACATTAAAAACTTTCTAGAATTGAATGGAAATGAGACAACATTTGAAAATTTATGGGATACAATGAAGACGGTCCTAAGTGGGAATTTATAGTTATTATAGTTCTGTATATCAGAAAGATCTCAATTATATATGTTATTTATGCATCTTAAGACTTTAGCAAAACAAAAACAAGCCACGCCCCCAAAATAGTATACTGAAAGAAATAATTAAAACCAGAGCAGAAATTAATGAAATAGAAAAAAATACAAAGAGTCAATGAAATAAGTTGGTTCTTTAAGAAAAAAAGAATTACGTTGACCAAAACCTTAGCCAATTTAAGCAAAATATAGACCAGAATTAATAGAATTAGATATGAAAAGGGAGGCATTACAGCAAATACCAACAAAATTCAGAAAAAGTCATATTTTCAAAACATATTTTTTTACCACAGTGGATAATTTAAAAGAAACGGATGAATTTTTAGAATTTTTAGATTCAAATTATACCAAGACGAGATTTCAACACATCTATAACAAACAAGATTGAAGCAGTAATTTAAAAAAATTTCCAACAAAGTAGAGATTTAAACACGAGTGCTGCTCTCACTGCAAGCCTGACAACCAGCTCCAGCGAGACGGCAACACTCAAAGTTCCATGAAAAGCAGAACTTCAGAGGTTACAGAGAGCTCAACACTAAAGGTGACTTCTAAAAAGCCTGTCAGGGCTGGAGAGATGGCTCAGTGGTTGGGGCACTTGCCTCCAGTGCCTAGGGCCCCTGGTTCAATTCCCCAGTACCCACATGGACCAGACACACAAGGTGGTGGACCTGGTGTGTGCTCTCTCTCTCTCTCTCTCTCTCTCTCTGTATCTCTGCTTGAAAATTAATAAATGAAAAAAATATATATTTTTTTGTTTTTTTGAGGTAGGGTCTCGCTCTAGTCCAGGCTGACCTGGAATTCACTCTGTAGTCTCAGGGTGGCCTCGAACTCACAGCAATCCTCCTACCTCTGCCTCCCAAGTGCCGGGATTAAAGGCGTGCGCCACCACGCCCGGCTTAATAAATGAAATATTTTTTAAAAATAAAAAGCTTGTCAAGGCTCAGGGAACATTCTGGAAGAGAGAGCAGAAAGATTATAAGAGCCACAGGGGTGGGAAGAAGTATCCTGAGGTCAGAGAGGGTTAGCATCTAAAAGTAAATGACAAACCCTGGAGAGGTGTGGGGGGAGAAGGATCCTTATTCACTGGTGGTAGAAACGCAATCTGATGCAGCCATTATGGAAATCAGTGTGGAGGCTTCTCAACATAGATGGGCCTTACGACCCAGCTATACCACGCCTGGGCTCTGTACTCTACTCAGAGAAACTCCTCAGCTATGTGGATTGTTTCTCTCAGTAGCTAGGAAATGGACTCAGCCCTGATGTCCACTGACTAATGGATGAATTATTGAAGATGTGGTACATATACACAATGGAGTTTTATGCATCTATAAAAAGAGTTATGAATTTTTCACAAACACAAACAGAACTGGAACAGGTCATACTGAGTGAGATAACACAAAGCGAGAAACACAACCACCCCACGCTCTCTCTCCTACGCAGACCTCAGCTTGGAATTTCTAGATGGTTCCATGGCTACAAGTTAGGATGAGTGTCTGCAGAGACTGGAAAGTGAGAAAGAAAGAGGTCGTGTGGAAAAGGTTTTGCTGGAAGATTCTGGAACACTCGGGCATGAAAATCAAGGGGTTCATAGTAGGAAGGAAGGGGGTCAGCAGGGATAGGAGCAGAGAACCTGGGAGATAAGGGGACGGTGGGTGGTTGAGCCAAAACTAAAGATATGTGAATAAGCCACATGAAAACCCACCACTTGGTAAGCCAATTGAAATGTAATTTTACAAAGGATTTTGAACCAAAGTTCCCCTATAGGGTTGGCTAGAGCTGCTCCCAGAAGCCAGAGGTTATTAATTACAAATTTACATGCCAGGATGAGATCTCTCCCAATCATTTGTTACTAAGGGAGGCCACAGAGGCTCCTAAACAATACAGGCTCTCGCTTGCCCAAAAGAACTGAATGGTAAGACCCTATTGCTGAAGACACCATACACTTAGTTACAGAATATAGAGAAACCAAGCTGGAACTTTCTTACTGGCTATTTGTGCCAGAAAACATGGAAGTTGTGGGAGGAGAAAAGCCATCAATAGTCCTACCCAGTTGTGAAGCTGGCTTCCCCCAGCTCACCTGACAAGCACAATGTGCACACAATATATAATAAGATATAGAATAGTATATCTGTATATAATATATATAACAGTGGCATGAATGTTATTGGAGTAACCAACTGCTTTTTTTTTCAAGGTAGGGTCTCGCTCTAATCCAGGCTGACCTGGAATTCACTGTGTAGTCTCAGGGTGGCCTTGAACTCATGGCGATCCTCCTACCTCTGCCTCCCTAGTGCTGGGATTAAAGGTGTGTGCCACCATGCCCGGTTACCAACTGCTTTTTGATTGGTTTTGAGACCCGCTCTTCAGGCAAGAATTCATGCCTGATACTGTAAACCTAGCCAAAAGCCTATGGTTCGAGACATAGACCCTGGGGCAGAACCTTCTGTGGTCAGGCTAAATGGACAGCATGTCAAACTGCCTTCTGGTTGTCTTTATTTGCTCCCACAGACTAGCCTCAGTCACAGGTTTCTTACTACGATGGGTAGAGGTTAATGGGATTATACACTGCTAGCAAAATTGCAGAACAAGTGGCTACTGTGTGTGTGTGTTCAGCCTCCCACAGAGCAGCTAACCCACCCTTTCTGAGGCTCAGAGAACCTCCTGGAAGAAGGGGTGGTAGGAGGGCAGCATGGAAAGATGTCTTCTGGATATGCCATTGCCGCCACACTCACAAATTCTCAGCAGCTGTGCTTTCAAGATGAGCCTGTCAAGACTTCATCATTGATGGGGGAGGGAAACAGAAGACCCCACGCCTTCCAGAATAATCAGTGGACACTAATGGCTGCTGGAGAGGGGAGTCAGGTTCATCAGTGGAGTAGCCACTGGTAAACTGCCCATGCCACAGGGAATAATAATCTTCCTCCGGTGATTATGATGACAATCCTTGGTTAGAGCCATGAGGAAAAGTGGGGGTTGGGGGGATGAAGAGTGTTAATGGGGTAAAAGAGGGTAGTTGGGGGCATAAGACCCAAATACATTAAGTACATACATGTATGAAAATGGAAAAATCTGTAAGTTTTTTTAAATAAAAGGAAATAAAAGCAGTCTATCTCTCCCCCTATCTACCTTTCTCTACTTGCAAATCAATAAAAATTAAAAAGGTTGGTGAGATTGCTCGGTGGTTATGGCACTTGCCTTCAAAACCTAATGACCCGAGTTCAATTCCCTGTACCCAGGTAAAGTCAAATGCACAAGGTGGCACATGTGTCTGGAGTTTGTTTGCAGTGGCTGGAGACCCTGGTGCACTCTCTCTCTCTCTCTCTCTCTCTCTCTCTCTCTCTCTCTCTCCCTCCATGCAAATAAATACAAATTTTAAAAAATTAAAAAGAGAAGTATGACAGATTTGAAGACGAGGGAAGAGGTCTGTGAGCCAAGTAACATGGGTGGGTGGGTCCATCCTACCAGCAGGCATTCTGTCTGAGGATGGCACAGCCAGCTGACTCCTTGGACTTGGCCCTCACACCGTTATAATCCCCAGAACTCAGAGAGAATCCATCTGCGCTGCTCTAAGCCATAGAGTTCATGGTGTGTCATGGTTTGATCCAGGTGTCCCCCACAAACAAATGGATGTGTTCTGATAGATCAATCCTCAGCTGATGGCAATTCGGGAATTATTAGAGCTGTGTTGTTGGGGGCGGGCTTATGGGGTTCTAAGCCAGCTTCCCCTTGCCAGTATTTGGCACACCTTCCTGCCGCTGTTTGCAGTGCTGTGGCAGAGGTGATGTCCAGCCCTCTGCTCATGCCATCGTTTTCCCTGCCAGGATGGAGTCTCCCCTGGAGTCCGTAAGCCAAATAAACCCTTTCCTCCACAAGCCACTTTTGCTTGGGTTCTTTCTGTGCAGCAACTAGAAAGCTGACCGCACATGGTGCTTGGTTGAAGCAGCAGTGGAAACCCAGTACAAGCCTCTCTTTCTGAGTCTTGTACCAACCTCTCGGCTGGCTTTCCCGGTACCCACCTCCTGGCTGTCTTGTCCTTCAACAATAGATGGTGCTAAACATCCATGCATATCAGCCAGTTCCTCTCGCTTCCAACAATTAGGACCACACCACACGGTAGAGGTTAAAACAGTTAAGGGACAGAAGACTCCAAAATGCATGGCTGCAGGTTCAGGAAGCCACTGGGTGATGTGAAGGAGCCCAGGGGGCTGGGGATCTGCTGATAGAATTCAACAGCAATTCCTATTTAAAAGAACATGAAAACTGGGTTTCTGTCTGCCGTACTGCGTTGCTTGTATCTCTTAAAAATATTGAACTGCGGACTCCAACTCTTCTTCAACAAACACTGAACACCAGAAGCCACCCAGCACCTGAAAGGGAATTGGAAATGACATCATACTCTCAGGAGACCTGCTCCCGGTGTCTGCTCATCTCCCGAATGGTACGCGATGTTGAAGGCAAGGCAGAAAAGGCCTGCCGGAATTCCTGTCTTTTCTTGCAAATTATTCACTATAATTTTATTTTTGTTCATGCTGAATTGCAAATAATGCAACGTTATTTATGTTCAGCCTCTCGTGGATTAGATCTCTGATGATTTTCTAAAAAATATTTTATTTATTCATTTTCAAGCAGAGAGATACAGAGAGGAAGAGGGAGAGAGAGAGAGAGAGAAAGAGAGAGAGAGAGAGAGAGAGAGAGAGAGAGAGAGAGAGAGAGAGAGAGAGAGTGCATCAGGGCCACCACCTTGTGGGTCTGGCTTATGTGGGTCCTGGGGAATTGAACCCGGGGCCTTAGGCACTGGAGGCAAGTTCCTTAACCGCTGAGCCATCTCTCCAGCCCTCTGATGATTTTTTAATAGTATGTGTCTGTGATTCTTTTTGCTTTGTTGTTTTGAAGCAGGGTCTTATGCTAACCTACGCTGACCTTGAACTCCCTCTGTAGCTCAAGCTATCTTTACTCATGGTCTTACCTCAGCTTCCAGAGTGCTGGAATTAAACGTATGTGCCACCATACCTGGCTGGAGTGAGTAGGAGTCTTCAATTTGATTATTATACGTACGAGCCTGATTCTGGGCGTGGTGGTGCGCACCTTGGATCCCAGCACTTGGGAGGCAGAGGTAGGGGGATGACAGTGAGTTCCAGGCCACCCTAAGACTACCTAGTGATCCGCGGTCAGTCTGGGCTACAGTGAGATCCTACCTCAAAAAAACAAAACAAAACAACAACAGAAAATAGAGCATAATTTGTGCTATAATATATTTTTCTCACACCTCCATACTCAATGGTCTCCATATAGTTTAATAGGATGGTAGCTCATAGCCTGGATTTGGTAACCATTTGTAGAATGTAGCATTGTAATTCTCAGAACTCAGTGCAGCCACAGGGAAAGATGGTGTGCTTTGGTATCCAGGGAGAAGTGTCAGAAGTGACTTACTAGTGCCCGATGGTCTCAGTGTGAATATCATCACTACTCTTACCCATCTCCTCTTCTAAAAAGCACTTTACATGCACTTATTTTCTGAGTCAAAGCAAACAGCCCCGAAGGATAAGCATCTTGCAGCCTTTCCACTCAGAAAAAGCACAAACTCCCGGAGCTGAAGGTTGAATCCTCTGGAATTCCGAGACCATTGACTAGAAACATGGCTGACGTCAGGGTGTCAAGGAGCTGTCTAGTTTCCTTCCAGGTAAATAACTAAATCCCCTCGAAGCCCAACGCAAGACTTTATGGAAGTCTCTGTCATTACAGGGCCAGTCCCAGGATGACTTCACTCCAGTGTGGGTAGAAAGAAGAAACCAAGGGCCTGGGGAGAAGGCTCAGCAGGTAACGTGTTTGCCTTCTAAGCCTGAGGACCTGAGCTTTGATCCCCAGAACCATGTGGAAAACGGACATGGTGGTGCCTGTTATCCCAGTGTGGGGAGGCAGAGACAAGGGCCCCCCCCAGGACTTGCTGACTAGCTAGTGGGGGTGAATCAGGTGAGCCCCAGGGTGGTCATTTCTCAAGAAATAAGGTGGAGAGAGATTGAGGAAATCCCAGCTGTCAGCCTCTGGCCATCACACATGTGCACCCCACACACAGCTGTTCCCCCCCCCACATAAACATACATACATACGGGCACATGCACCTCATACATACAAATGCAAAAAGAAAAAGAAAAAAATATTCCCAAGGGACGGATGTGAGCACTCTAAGTCACTGCTTATTCAGAACACAGTTCTTTACTTCTTTGGTCTTCGGGAGACAGGGTCTCACTCTATAGCCCAGGCTAGCCTGGATATTCTGAAAATACTCTTATTTTAACTTCCCAAGTGCTGGAATTACAGGCTTGAATCACTATGCCTTGCCTGGCATAATTAGTTCCTATAATTATGAAATTTAAAAAAAGAAACCTGGTTCGACAGATTAAATCATGTGACTGAAACACATGACAAGTCGTTAAGGACCACACCTTACAGAAAGATTAAAATTAATTTAGGAAGTCTGCTTAAGGAGGAAACACACCAGAACCGTGATTCCCTAAGAATACTTTCGCTTTTTTCCCATGTCCTAACAAGGGAGAGAAGTTTTCTGTAATCCCGTGTCTCTGTCAAAATGCTCTAACAACCTAATATTTGTAATGTATAGAAATGATTCACACTGGGCTGGAGAGATGGCTCAGCGGTTAAGGCACTTGCCTCCAGTGCCTAAGGCCCTGGGTTCAATTCCCCAGGACCCACATAAGCCAGACCCACAAGGCGGTGGCCCTGGTGCTTTCTTTCTCTCTCTCTCTCTTTCTCTCTGCTTGAAAATGAATAAATAAGAATATTTTTAAAAATGATTCACATTGTCTTTTCACTTCTTTTGAGTGGGATAAGGAACTGGGTAGTGGAGGGAATTGAGAGACTGGTGGGTATTGGGGTGCAGAGATACCAGGGTGTCCGAGAGAAGCTGGTGGCTAAGAAATCAATTGTATTTTAAACTCACGTCAATGACCAGCAGAGGGACTCCAAAGGTCACTCATCGGAGGGGACTCAGGGCAGAGCTGCTACTGTAGGAGCCGCAGCAGATGGTCATTAGTTAAGATCTAGATGAGACAGAGGTGCTGGCCGTGAATGCAGAGAAAGGAATCCAGCTGCTTAAAATCAAGAACTTTCCACACCGGAGGTCAAGAAAGGCCTCAGCCCCAGGTATTTCTCTGCTCCAGAGGCCTTGGCTCTGTGGTCCTGGCTTACGATGGCCCAGTGGCCACCGGTTTATCTCTTCAGAGTCTCAGTGTCTCTTCAGCCTGAAGGCAGAGGTTACAGCCACGTGGAATGGGCCCCAGCCAACCTGGAAAAGTCAGCACAAAGAGACCCATTCTCGGGGAAAGGAGGGCTTGACTAGTATGATCCCACTATAAATAGCTCAGCTAAATGTAAACATGAAATATTTCCCCGCGATCCTGGCAGCCATGTAAACTCGTGCCTGCGTCTTTCCCTTCTCATTAGGGCTCCTGTCTTAATAAAGAGACTTCTGTACCGTGAACTTGAGGCGATGGAACGATCTGCAACTCTTTCTTTCTATAACAGGGTGTCGTGTGCACGGAATCAAAACGAGGATTTCAAATCAGCAGATTTCTTATTTTTATTTTTAACAAACACAGCTTTGCTTTACTGTATAAAACCCCATATGTTATAGAACAACCGCAGAGACCGCAGCAGGGAGGAGACGTCGTCGACAAAGGGGAGAAGCCGAGTGCAGTCCTCATTTTCAGAAAAGTTGGGATTTCTTCTGATGGTGGCAAACAAAATTCAAACAAATACTTCTTTTAAAGATGTCACACAGTCATTCAAAATGTTAAACCTGAATATAAAAAGAATGTTTTAAAACTGAGCTGAGATGTGATTTTATTTAGAATTATTCATTTGACTTTCAAAATTCAGACCAGGATAACTAAATTTTTTAAGGGAAGATTTTTTACACCCCAAGAAAGCCAAATATACCAAATATAGCCAATCTAGAACTACAGCTTGCCCCAGGCTGGCTTAGCCCAAAACCAGCTAAGCAATAATAAACCTGGATATTCAGCCTTGTTTCAGATACTTGACATCAGCCTCTTTGCTCTGCATTCGTCTAGTAAATTGGTAAAAGCAGAGTAGTAGAATTTGTGAATGCTTTTTATTTTTTAACCTGATTTTTTCAGGTATGGTGGTACATGCACCCAGCACTTGGGAGACGGAGACAGGAAGAACAGGAGTTCAAGGTCAGGCTGGGCTACTCTCAAAAAAATAGAATTCTGGTGGCACAGACCTGTGATTCCAGCACTCAAGAAACAAAGGTAGGAGGGTATGAGTTTGAGGCCAGATTCGGTCAAAAACAAAGGAGAAAGAGAGAACAGGAGAATGAGGAGGAGAAGAAAAGGAAGGAAGGAAGGAAGAAGGAGGAGAAGAAGGAAGGAGAGAGAGGAAACAGAAGGGAAGACAGAAAGAAAGGAAAGGAAATCCAGAAACAATGTGAAGAGACAGAGAGGAGGACACACCCCCTTGTCCTCGGGCATCCATGTGTCCCCACAGGGTGCAAAGCTGTACACACACTTCAACACACCACACACACACACCAAATATACTACGCCTCACGGCACAATATAATGAACAAAAACAGAGAGAGAGGGAGGAAGGAAAGAAAGAAAAAGAAGGAAGGGAGGAAGGAAGGAAGAAAGAAGGAAAGAAAAGAAAGGAAAGAAAGAAAAGAAAGAAGGAAGGAAGGAAAGAAAAAAAGAAAGAAAGAGAGAAAGAAAGAAAGAAAAAGAAAAAAGAAAGAGAAAATTGGCCCACTGGCCCAGGTGGGTAGTTTTTGCTAGAGTTCTCTACTTCCAAGAGCAAACCCCTCACTTATTCTAACCCTCCGGCCCACCAACACCCAGGTCACCTTTTCTGACTTTATGAAGAGCATGGTCATATCTTATTTGTTTAATACTTATTCATGCCTGCAGGGTGTATGACCAATAATTGTTTATAAGACTAAACAAAAATGAAATGCATTATATAATCAAAAGAAGGTCAATTAGCTCTTGGGCAATCAGTGTTGGGTTTCCTTCGGTCACAAATTGTAAACATATTTGCAGAAATCTATAGAAAATCGAGACTCTGGGCATGCTCTAGCTGCCTGGGGAAGCCCCCATCAGCTCCATTTACATCTCGTGCAGAAGACAGAGCTGTGTGTCCAGGTTTAGGGTCACCTCGGCTTTGCGTCTTCATGGGAGAATGAAGAACGGGAAGAGTTGGAGCAGAGAGTTCCTGGGAAGACCTTAGGAGGAGGGAGTGTAAAGCAAATGAATGTGTTCTCAATGATCGATCCTCAGCTGATGGCAATTCGGGAATTAGAACCTCACTAGAGCTGTGTTGTTGGGGTGGGTTTTTGGGGTTATAACCAGCTTCCCCTTGCCAGTGTTTGGCACACCTTCCTGCCGCTGTTTGCAGTGCTGTGGCAGAGGTGATGTCCACCCTCTGCTCATGCCATCGTTTTCCCTGCCAGGATGGAGTCTCCCCTCGAGTCCGTAAGCCTAATAAACCCATTCCTCCACAAGCCGCTTTTGCTTGGGTTCTTCCTGCGCAGCAACTAGAAAGCTGACTGCAACAAGCACCTTCCAAGAATACATTTATTTCACCTTTAGATATACGAATGGGAAGAAATATTTGCATTTTCAAGTTTGTTCAAGGAATATTAGACAACTATCACCACAAATTTTCCGCAAACAGTTTATTTAGTGCAATAATTTAAGACAATAACACATGACACAGAAGTAATTCACCCTTTTTCTCTGTTTTGTTTTTGTTTCTTTGTTTATTTTGAGATAATGTCTGCTCAGGCTGGCCTCAAACTGTCCATATAATCTAGACTAGCGAACTCCTGATCCTTCTGTCTCCACCTCCCAAATTCTGGGATTTTAGGTGTTTACACCATACCGAGCTATTTTATTTTTATTATTATTATTATTATTATTATTTTTTTATTGTCCATAATGAGTTACAACATTTATTTGGTGGGCAAACAATGAGTTGTTATCGCCAATTCCCCGCTGCCCTCCCCTCCCCCCTCCACTGGATAACCTCCTCCATGGGTCGTCTGGATCAGTCCTTGTGACAGGGGACCATGGATAGACTAGTAATCAGCCAGTTTCTCCTGTCCGTACCTCTGGATAGTCTCCCCCACCACGGCTCTCACAATCTTTCCGCCCCCTCTTCCGCATAGTTCCCTGAGTCGTGG
>PVHP010053477.1:0-10739 GCA_004024765.1 Zapus hudsonius
AATAAAAATTTTAAAACATGTGTCTGCACATGCATATTGTACATTGTGTGTGTGTGTGTGTGTGTGTGTGTGTGTGTGTGTGTGTGTGTAACAGGAAGAGAGATTCAATTGCTGGATTTTGTGTTTGGGGTCAATTTGCATAGGTTTTTCAGCAGCTCACTTATCCCGTCAACGTTTTCCAGTTTGTTGGCAGAAAGCTCTCGGTGTGACGGGGGTTTAAAACCCATGTCTCTGCAAACATACAGTATCATGATTTTCCACTTTATTTGTTTACTTCTCCTTCTCCCCCTTCCTCACCTCCCTGCGCTTGTTCGTGCTCTCTCTCTTTCTCTCTCTCTCTCTCTCGCTCGCTCTCTCTCTCTCTCACACACACACAGACATACATTTGTCTTGTCTGATGCATCTTGTGGAAACCACAGCTGAGGGTTTTTGGTCTCTGAGACCTGCTGAGGCACTGCCCAGGGCTTTTCTTTCTCTCTCAACAGACAAAGCAAGGTGTGTCAGGTTCACCTTTTGAGGCCCCACAGCCTGAAGAGGTCTTCTTGGGGTCTCTGGCCCTCATCACATAGAGCAGGGCTAAAAAAATCAGCACTGCCCCCTGGAGACTCTGAGAAGCCATGAGGTGGAGGGCAGGAAGCCCTCTACATGGGTCTATGCCTCATGGCCGTGGAGTGCCTGCCAGGCTAGACTCAACCTCACACATTGCACCGCTGGCCTGGCCAGGGTCATGTAGTTGACCCTCTGTGTCGTTGGAGCCAGGGGTGGGGGCACATCTCTATCTCCTCCCAACAAAGAGACTGTATGGCAGACCCTCCCTCTCTCCGAAGGTCATTTGAGTCCTGTCCGCATGTTCCACTGGGCACCTTCATTCCTGTGAGGAGATGCCACTCTGCCACTCCTGTCACCTCTCCCCATCTCCTGCCTCTCCTGGGAGCCCCTCAGGGTGCCCTTCCAGGTGGGGGCCTGCAGGCTGGGTTACCTCTGCCACGTATACAAACAAGCATGCGCACATGCCCACACATAAGAAAGAATGCACACAACTATAAATATGTCACTGTGCACACTCACACACAAGCTCAGCCACATGCTGCCAGACTCCCCAGCCCACTGCCTTTGAACAGAAGCCAGGACTGGACGCTGGGGCTCTGCAGGGCGGCCCAGGAGGCCTCACCGCAGGGCCAGGGCCAGGAGCTCTAGAGGCGGCCAGAAGAGGCCCAAACAGCCAGAGCAGAGCTGATCTGCCATGTGAGGAAATCCCAAGGCGGCCGTTCCCCCAGGCCACGGCGTGAAGCCGTTGCATCCACGGAAACCTCAGTGGACCTACTTCTGCCTCTGCCAGGGTCCTGCGCTCATGCTTCTCCATAAATCTTTCGCTTAGGAAGACACCGTCAAATAAGCCACAGAGGCCAACGTGTGACCGCAAAGCCACTCCATTATTAAGTCTGTAATTGCTGAGAATTAATTTGCTAATTGCATGCAACTAATCTGCGTCCTTTTTGTTTTATGTCAATTAACAGAGTAATTAAAAAGAAGCAATCTCCAGGCTCACTCCTCCCTGGCAGCCAGGCCGCCCTCAACCGGTCTCATTAGCGGCTCTGCTCTTCTGGGGGAGTCCTTGGGACGGGAGGGCTAATGGCCCCGCTGCCTTGGAGTGGCGATGCCAGACGCGACAACCGGCAGAGACTCGCTGGCCGTGGAGGAGCACCTGCCTGCGAAGCACCACTGGAGCCTCCAGGCTGCCAGGACTCTTGACCCACCCAGTAAGGGGACTCTGCTGGGTGGGAGAAGGCTCTGCAGAGAGCTTCCAAAGGACATTCTGCGTGGGATGGAGCCCCGGGCACTGCTGAGACGGACTTTCACTGCGATCCCACACTGGGTGCTTTGCCCACCCTGTGGGTGAAGGGAGAAGACACTGAGCCCCCCGAGGCTGGGGAAGGGTAGTCCAACTTCTGCAACACAGCTTGCTGCCTGGAGCCTGACCACCCCAGACCACAGGTGGCAGCTGAGGCTGGATCCGTCCACGAAATGCAATGTGGCCCTCCCTGTCACTCAGACCTACGCTGAGGCCAGCTACTAGAGGAAAGAAGATCCCTCAGGAGATGTTCGATTCCAGGTCCTGTCTGTTCCTCCGGCCTCCCTGGCTCTGAGGAGGGTGGGAGACACAGCCAGGAGCACCGAAGGGAGAGTCCCTGGCAGCCGGCACTTGAGGTAACCTGGCTGCATGTGGCCTAGCCAGCCCTGTCCCACCCACTCAGCACGCCTCCTCCAGGAACTCTAACAGGGGCCCCAAGTCCTCAGAAGACCAAACTCAACCTGGGGCAAAAGGCATTTTTCTCCCAGCTGACACGTGCTTCTGCCCCAAGCTCACATGTGTGTCTAGCCGGGCCGAGGAGACGACCACATAGGCCTCCCTCCATCACCCGCATTTAAGTACATGCGCCAGGCACATGTGTGTGTGCCCAGAGCCCCACAGAAGGCTCTTGTTCTGGGCTCCATGTGGTGCCACACCGAGGCAGAAACCCCATGGCTTGGAGAAGAGGCAGCTGGGATGTATTTGTCCCAAATGCATCCAAAAGTACGTTGGGAAGCTGGCTGGCAGAGTGACAGGGTTGGTGCCCTGGATTAGGGAGCATGGTGACTGTTTTGTGCTTATTTTTTAAAAAAATATTTTATTTATTTATTTGCAAGCAGAGAGATACATACATACAGAGAGAGAGAGAGAGAGAGAGAGAGATGGCATCCAGCCACTGCAAACACACATGTGCCACCTTGTGCATCTGCCTTACGTGGGCACTGGGGAGTTGAACCCAGGTCCTTAGGCACTGGAGGTAAGTTCCTTAACTGCTGAGCTATCTCTCCAGCCCTGTTTTGTGCTTATTGTGTGAGGGGTGGGGGATGTTTTGGGGCTCATGTCTCCCCTGCACTGACACAGATAATGAGCGTGTGAGCCCAATTTCTTCTGTCCCAGAACTGAGGAGGAAGGATAAACTATCGAGCTGGAAATTTGTGGATCACCCATCAGCCCAAGGATCACTGGAGGGCCGGGCCCAGGAGCAGGGAGGCTGAGTCCAGAGCTCCGTGAACGCAGCCCCTTGCATCCTCCTGCTGCCCCGGTGGAGCAGCCGAGAGGCCTGCAGGGTGGTTGCTTCTGGGAGCACGTCCATCTAAGGGTGGCCTTGAGAAGTGGAGGATAGTGGGGTCGAGATGGGGAGCAGAGGCCAAGGGTCTCGGGTCCTCTGAGGTGCAGAGGCAGAGGCCAAGGCAGGGGCCACACTGAGGCTGGAAGGGGCTTGTCCAGGTGCCCCCACAAATCGGACATTTGAGAAGGGAGGTCACATTGGCCAGGGCTGGGGTTGTCCCATAGGAGTTGGCTCTGGCTGTGTCCTTTCTACTAAGTGCCCATCACCTCTCTCTCTCTCTCTCTCTCTCTCTCTCTCTCTCTCTCTCTCTCTCACACACACACACACACACACACACACACATACACACACACCACATTCGTGTGCACCATGTACTTATGTGTGTGCAACATGGTATATACACTCACATTCACTTGTGTGCACACTCATGCACAGCTCTGGGCATGGGGGCTGTGGACACTGGGCCCTTCCCTCTTGTGTGAGCTGGACTCAGAATCCTTCAACTCAGGATCCCCAACTACAGTCTTCGATCCAAACAGCGGTCCTTTTTGGTGGTTCTGCAACCCAAATGGTCCCTGTATTAAGTACATATATATGGCTGGGGAGATTGTTCCGTGTTAAAGACACGTGCTCTGCAAGCCTTCTGACTGGGGTTCAGATGTGCATCACCCAATAAAGCTGGACGTGAAGTGGTGCATGTGTGAGTATGTCTACAGCAACGGAGCTGGAGTTGGGAGAATCCCGAAGCTCCTGGGTCAGCTAGTAGAACAGGGGAGAAATTCTATCCCAAACAACGTGGAAGGAGATAACCAACACCCGAGGGTTGTCTCTGACCCCAGCGTGCGCACCGTGGCACATGAGTCTTCCACCCACCCACCCAAATAATAATAATAATAGTGACCCGTTTCTGCCCTGAGAACTGCAGTGTCCAGGCATGGGAAGAAGGCAGAGATGGATAGGAAGCTCTTCAGTCTTCTGGGGTCTTTGAAGGGGATTCCCCCTGCTCTGGCAGTCCCTGCCATCTGGGCCAAGCATGGTCTCTTCAGCTCCTCAGAGCCACCAGCGACCACCACCCTGCAGCTCTTGCCTTGTTCTGACTGCAACGAGGAGGGTTCTGCCTTCCTCCCACACTGGGGCTGATTTGGGGAGGATGATTTGGGGTCTCTGCAGATTCCGAGATGTCTGCCCGGGGACGTTTTCTCCCCATCTTCTCCAACCTTTCCTGTCCCTCCCACTCGCCAGGCTTGTGATGGGAGCGGGTCCACCCCCTCCTCTGCGTGCCACACAGCTTGTGACCACCCTTTGGCAAGTGAAAAGAGCCCTCCTCTTTTCATGAATTTCAAGGCTTCGGTCCTAAGTGGAAGTTTGGTTTTATCAAGCTCTTTCTGCACCCATGAAGAAAGGCCTTCTGCAGCCCGACACCCTGGGGAGTCCCTTTGACGGACTAAGTCTCTTGAAAGTCTCCGCAAAGGATTTACTGCTGACACACATGCCTGCCCAAGTAGCTGTGGAAGGTGCCCAGCCCAGGCCCCCCCCCACCTGCCAGCAGCCCTGTAACCCGGAGCCCTGCTGACACCCATCCAAAGAGGAGGAGCCCCAGGCTGTGCCTGGCCTGCCCTCCCTCTCAGCCCACTTTGGCTAAGCCAAATGTATGGTCAGTGGGCTGTGCCACCCACCCCCAGCCTCTCTTTCCCGACACAGGACCCTGCCTCCCCTCCTTCCTCACAGCCCCCTCATCTGCCCACCACACAACAATACGGTTTCCCCATTGTCTCGAGGGGGCGGTCATTACTGTCCCGTTGTGTGACATCATAATAGGCTGCTGTCCCAGGAAACAAAGCCCTTCGGAGACACCCGGGAGACACGCCGTGTTTATGTCGTCATTGACTAGAAAGAAGTGGAGATAGAGGGGGCAGAATAAACATCTGTAGGTTAAGAACAATAACATTTGCCCCTTTTATTTCTGAAACTGCTGAAATTACGCCCTGCACAGCACAGAAAGGGATGTGTGTGTGAGTGAGTGTGTGTGTGTGTGTGTGTGTGTGTGTGCATACACACACAGGTGAATTAATAGAAACCCACTGAAATACAAAATAATGACCCCCCGCAGAGCAATCACCCCCATCCTCCTGAGAAGCACAGGCCCAGCCAAGACCCATCACAGGAGATCCAGGACTTGGGAGTTCCCACCTGAACCCCAGTGGTCAGCAAGATACAGGGTACAAGCCCCCCACACAGGGTCTTACCACATCTGTACCATCTCTGTCTTTATTTTGGATAAAACAAAACCAACCCAGAGGTTGTTTTGTTCTATGAAATACACACCATCAACTCCACGTGCAGTCTAAGTGGATACCCTCACCTGGCTAAGAGTCGTCCTTCCTCCCTGGGCTTGAACCCTACTTGCTACCAAAAAGGTTCTTACAACAGCAGGGAAGAAGCCGGTGTCTCATCGCAGAAAGGGTGTCTGGTTGGAAATAAAAGCAGGAGGGAGCCCAGGCCTAGGCTGTGGCTGCTCCCAAGCGGCTTCTGTTTCCAGCCCCCCAGGAAGGTGCAGAACTGCTGTGTCTGGCCCTTCTGCAATGTGAATAGAACTGGCATTTAAAGATGCACCTGGTAGTTAAGCCCAATTTATTCTCCCTATTAAAAAGCATATCAAACAATGCTTCATTCTGCCCTTTGTTAAAGATAACTGTTTATGACTCCGGGTGACAAACGTCTTTCCTTCCCAGGGAGGAGCAGAGCTTCTCTGGCACGTGTTGAAGACCTGTTTGCTCTTCCTTCGAGCGGCCTGGAGCCTCACTGGTGTGTGCGCCACACAGACTGCCTTTCTCTGGGATCTGCAGGACACGCTCACCCTTGCTAGTCCTTCCTGTTCTGGTAGCTCAGAAGGCCGGGGGACTCTTGGGGAGCGTGGACACATACATTCATGGTGCCCCCAGGCACCAGCACACGTAGACATAGACATCCACACACCTGCTTACACGTGTGACCTCAGACACTTGCACCCATGCTCAAATGTCGCTGAACATATACACGTGCACACTGACACTATTTCATGCGTGCAAGCTCACAGATACCAACATACGCTCAGATACCTGCACATCAAAATGCCACACATGCACACGTCTGCACTCACTGACACCTGTGCATAATAATGTCACGTGCAGGCACTCAGACACGTGGGACTCGGTCCCAGTGAATCCCAGAAGGCAGGGTCTCTGCTGCCTCATGGTCAGGCCGGCTGCAAAGACAGCAGGCTGCCAGCCTTGCCTGAGACCACCAGCTGGATTGTAACGCAGTAATACAGCAGGTTCAAGTGCACATACCTTTAAACTTTTTAAAAGCCACCTGAATAAAGGTTGTCCTGGAAAACCGGACAGAGCATGGGCTCCCTGCCCCTTCCAGAGTGGATCCATCTTGGAGGAGGGGCCCTGGAGACTGCTGGCTGAGGTCCCGGCACTATCCCCCAGGTTGGACCCCAGGATCCTTCCTCCTAATCCCAACCTCACAGAGGGTCTCTCTGCACTGTGTGGCCACTGAGTACACGAGGAGAACCTTGAGCGAAGCATGAAGCATCAGCTCCTTGGGAATGCCAGGCCTCATGGCAGCTGCACTCACTCCATGACAGGGGCCCAGGACGGGCGAGGCTGAGTGTTGGGGCGGCCACACATGCTCTCAAGCATGTTTGCTTTGCTTCATTGCCAAGTGGGAGGCACTGCGGCTGCCACTGGGGCCCTGAGCCCTTTGTTACCAGCACGTGCCATTTTGTGCCCCTTGGCAACACCGCAGAGGACCCCACAGCTTGGCTCTGCCCAGCTGGGAAGATGCTCCAGCCTCTTTCCTGCCTGAGGGAGGATACGGGGAGGTGGCTCGTGCCCAGGGCTTGTGGCAGCGATTCTGGGCACCTCAGCCACAGGCCTGGCTACCTGAGCCCTTCACTCCAGCCAAGGATGAGGCAGGGAAATGGCCTGTCTCTGTGAGAAACCCATGAGACTCATGGCCAAGTCTCTGGAGAAGCTACGGGGAGGGTCGTGGGTGGGGACTGGGGGCATCGGCAGAGCGGCCTCACCAGCCTGGGCCCGATGCCGAAGGTGACTGTTCACACCCGCACCTCGAGGCCTCACTTGGCTGATAAAAAGCCTAATCAAGACTTTTGGAAAGCACGAATCAAAAGGCACATTTTAATTAAGTTAATAGACAGTGAATTAAGAAGCTGCTGAATAAATCTTTTGGAAGTCATCTTCTGAGTTCAAGGTTAGTGACTCTGGATTAAACTAATTGGTCGGTAAATCGCTGATTCCGGATTCAAAGTGAGTTTTCTTCCTAGTGTATAGATTGTGTGGTGTCCAGCAGCAACAGGTGAGGAGAGGCCTCCTCCACGGTGGAGCCTGGGTACCATGAGAATGAGGGTCTTAGAACCTACTGGTCAGTCCCGTCAGTAGGTTGTGGGCAGCAAGTCACTGAAGGCCCCTTGCTCTTCTCCCCAGGGTCTGTCTGGGGAGTGGGCATGAGTTCATGGTCTTGACAGACTGGGCTAGAGAGGGTGTAAGTAATGAATCAGCGAAGACGCTCCTCTCAGTATGTATGGCCTTGGGGACAAAGGCTGCACCTTCTTGGGGACTCTCCTTGCTCTGGCTGCTGTAGCCAGCCTTGCCAGCAACAGGAATTCACTGCTCGCAGTTCTGGTGTCTTAGACGGGTCAGAGGGAGGCACCAGCAGATGCGAGGCCTAGGGAGCACACGTCACTGCGCCCTCAGGGGGTGGAGGGGCAAGGGAGTGCTTGGCGGACCTGCCCCTCATCCTGGTCTGGCATCCATCCGCAGACCTGATTCCACAGCTCTGGGCACTCAGTGTCTTGGAACCACAGGGCATCTGGCCTTTGCGTCTGATTGCTTTCCCTCAGTGTCCTGTCTTTGAGATTCAGGCCATATGCCAGGCTTCCATGCCTGGTTGTGGGTAATACCCCACTGCCTGCCACGAACACATCTGTCTGTCCAGGAAGCAGCAGGTGGACACTTGGGCTGGTCCCACTCCTTGGCTCTTCTGCGCGAGGTTGCTGTGAGTATTCGTTTGAAGGTTTGTACGGTTTCCATTTCTCCCGGACACCTACTTAGAAGGAGACTGTGAGGTCACGTGGTGTTCCCCGTCTAACCTTCAGAAGCACCCCAAGCCATCCCAAAGTGGCCACACCATGAGGATTCCGAACCTTCCCACAAACTTTAAAAATAGATTGAAGCCGGATGTGGTGGCACACACCTTTAATCCCAGCAATTGGGAGGCAGAGGTAGGAGGATCAATGTGAGTTCGAAGCCACCCTGAGACTACATAGTGAATTCCAAGTCAGTCTGGGCTAGAGTGAGACCCTACCTTGAAAAAACAAAACGCTAATAATAAATAATAACAATAAATTGGGCTGGGGATATGGCTCAGTGGTTAAAGGTGCTCATTAAAAAGGTGCTTTCTTCGACTCCGGGAACTGAGCAGAAGAGGGGGCGGAAAGATTGTGAGAGCCATGGTGGGGGAGACTATCCAGAGGCATGGCCGCCCTCAGTAACAACACACTTGGGCCAGGAGGACCGGGCTGAGTACTAGGCTATCCAGGGTCCCCTGCCACAAGGACTGATCCAGACGGCCCACGGAGGATTTCCAGCTGAGTGGGCATGGGAAAGAGGGCCACATTTCAAATGCAGGACTCGTAGAAATCAAAGAGCTCTCAAAGCTCAACAGACGGTTTAAAAAAGCAGTCCAGGGCCGGAGAGATAGCTAAGCGGTTAAGACACTTGCCTCCAGTGCCTAAGGCCCCAGGTTCAATTCCCCAGGATCCACATAAGCCGGACCCACAAGGTGGTGGCCCTGGTTCTCTCTCTCTCTCTCTCTCTCTCTCTCTCTCTCTCTCTCTCTCTCTCTCTCTCTCTCTTTCTCTCTCTCTCTGCTTGAAAATGAGTAAATAAAATATTTTTTCTTAAATATATATTTATTGTCCATAATGAGTTACATTGTTTAGTGGGCAAACAATGAGTTGTTATCCCCAATTCCCCACTGTCCTCCCCTCCCCCCTCCACTGGATAACCTCCTCCATGGGTTGTCTGGATCATTCCTTGTGACAGGGGACCCTGGATAGCTTAGTACTTAGCCCGGTCCTCATGGCCCAAGTGTGTTGATACTGAAGGGTGCCATGTCTCTGGATAGTCTCCCCCACCACGGCTCTCACCATCTTTCTACCCCCTCTTCCGCTCAGTTCCCTGAGTCGTGGTGGATGAATATTAAGGCTGCTTTAAGATCATGAGTTTAGGGGTCTTTGTGTCGAAGATCGTTGGTTTCTGTCTCACTGGCTTATCCTGTGTAGATTGAATGTCTGTGGCTGTGGGTCCCTCGTTCCTCCCGTCCTTCTCTGCGGGATTCCATATGGATCCTCCACGTTATGACTGTGGTGGCTCCTCTCTTGCCAGAATCTCAGGTATCGGCCTACAGTCGGTTGGTAGGGTTAGATGGGCCCCAGCTCTCTCGCTGCATCCTGAAAAATACAAGCACAATCTCCATCGGAGAGGGTGATCCGTGTAGGTTAACAAATATACACATTTCTGGATTATCTAGATTCTATTTTTAGTAGCCTCCCCATCAATCGCTCCCTCAGTGCATCTTGTCTCAGGAGCCCAAGAGTACGGGATCCGGTAATTATCGCCCTGAATCCCAAGTTCCAGACAAGGGATCCCCCTCACTAAGTGGAAAATTGGCCAAATTTGAAAGCTGTTGATTGTCTCCCCCAGGCCCAGGCTCCTCTGCTGCACAAGTGCTCCTTTCTTGGTTTGCTGTTCTCTCCCAGTAGGGGGTGTGGTCAGCCTACTCATGACCACAGATTGTTTTTTGTGTCAGTGGTCTCTGTTTACTCCAGCTGTTGTTGATCAGTTTCCCTTGGCAGCCTGTGCAGTGCCTTCTAGCACTACACTGACTGCCTTCTGGGGGCTGGATACCATTCCAGACATTGAAGGGTCTCTCAATGCTGGTCAATGGCATTCTGTGGTTTCTTCAGCAACAGGGTTTAAAAAAAAAGCAGTCCAAAGGAAATGGGGGAAGACGTGAGACAGTGTCCCACCCAAGACCCAAGAGGCACTAGAGGGTTTTGAGTTTAGGATCAACCTGAGCAACAGTGTGCAGTGCTGATGGAATGAACAGGGGACCGAGGAATGCTTGCAGGTGTGTGTGTGCGAGCCGTCTGGTGACTGCACTCCCGGGCTTTTTTCAGAGAGACGGAGATGTGGCCGTGCAGAAGCCTGTGCACAGCCATTCACAGCGGCCAGAACGTAGAAGCAGCTGAAATGCCCCACAGCAGGTGACACAAAAATGACAGTTACTGTCTCATCGCTTGGATAAAATACCTGACCGGAAGCAGCTTGGGAAAGGAAAAGCATTTGTTTCCCCTTACAGTCCCAGAGGGTAGAGTCCATAATGGTGGCAACCAGGAGCTGCCTCATCCTCACACCAGCAGGGAGGAAGGAGAGAGTAACTTCTCTCTCTCTTCTCTCTCTCTTTTGTTGAGATAGGGTCTCCCTCTAGCCCAGGCTGACCTGGAATTCAGTCTCAGGCTGGCCTTGAACT
>PVHP010053478.1:0-10764 GCA_004024765.1 Zapus hudsonius
GGGGATTGAGGAGAATCCATGCTAATCCAAAACGGAAACTTCTTACTGGGTCCTGACGATTATCTTAGACTCTGACTGCACAGCTCACGTGGTCTTTCACCTGAAGGGTAAGTCATGGCTAATCAATCTCTATATGTCTGTATTTCTATAATCCTATTTGGGAAGATTTACTTAAATTCAAGTACTAATGTACTTATAAGGGAATGCAAACATTCAAAATATATTAGAAACACTTACTCAAAATATGCATCACTGTCTTCCAGACATCATATGGACATTGCGCTCAAAGCATCAGTGGTTACCTGCAGAAGACCTGCTCAAGACTGGTCCCTTCACCTCATCATGGATGGAGGAGGGACCTGTGAGGCACCATCCCTCCCAGGATCAACTGGAAGTTCATGGTTCATGTGGATTTGGAGTCATTTTCTTTAGTAATGTAGCCACTTGTCAGTTGTCTGCAAATAGCCTCATAAGTCGGTGGGTCACACAAAGAAAGGCTTGAGAGGAGGAGAGGAAACTCTTAGAAAGAAGGAGGGTGTCTGTGAGAGGGGGGAAGGGGTTATTATAAAGGGAAAGGAGTGAACATTATCAAAGTACACCATATCGTATGAAACTGTCAAAAATTAAATAACATTTTTAAATTGCTTCCTAATAACTTCTTTTGAAGTGTGGAAAATTTATAAGCAAACATTGAATAAAAGGTCTTTTGAAACTAAGCATTCTCTGACAAATAATAGAGTATTTACATGAAATCTTCTTACATGATCCTTCTGAAGTACAATAGAAGAGAAATTTTAAGGAATACTCATCGTACCAAAACACATACAGAATTTTCTGGATTTTGACCTTGCATGTGCCTTGGCTATACTCAAAACATCAGTGAATCAGTTTAAACAGCCATTAGTGTGAGAGAGCAGGTATCACTAGCTTATAATAGTCAATGGTTGAATTTTCAAAAATCTTACAAAACGGTTATTAAACCATTAGTAGTTTGAGATGAGTGATTCATATTACTATGCAGCTATGCATTACTGCAGTTAGCACTTGAGGCAGATAAAAGGAGAACGTCTGTCTAGCTCACAGTTTGAGTCTCCTGTGGTGTGAGCATCATCTCAGGTCTGATGAAAGCTGGGTCCCAGCGTGGTGATTAGCAGTGGCAGCGAATTAGAGGAGAACAAAAAAAGGAGTATCTGGAAGCTGGGTATAACAAGAGAGGCTGGGACCCCAAGACCTCCGGAACACATGTCCATAATAATCCCAGGACTTCTCTCAGGGCCCCACCCCTAAAGATCCATGTCAGCCCCTAGAAGGTTCTGGTTTCACTTACAATGACCCTTAGCAGGGAGATATTTCTGCCACATAGGCAAGAAACATGGTCGATTATAATCTAAGACTTTTTTTTCTTTTTTAAAGATAAAACTTATTCTTTGATTAATGAAAACAAGTTCTATTCCATATGTCTTCTTAAATTTACAAATGGAATTTTGATATAAGATTGAAATATAGACATGAATACCATGTGTGAAACACAGAGAGTTTATGAATTTTAAAGGTTTTTCTTACAGAATTGTATTATATGATCGTTGAAAAGGCTAAGCCAAATTTAATATGTTAGGTATTTTGATATCTTTTTAATATTCTACTTTTTCTTTCAGGGGAAAAGTAAGTTACTTTGGGCTCAGACAGTAAATGTCATGAGGGAAAATGTAACCGTATTGCAAAGTCCTGCATTGCCATCATTATGCTCAAAATGTTGGAGAAGCCGAGGAAAAGAAATAGATGTTTAAAAAAATGTAACAAAGATCTAGAACTATAGAAAATGGAAATCAACTGAAAAATAAGTTCTGTCCATAAAGGATTTGAAGACCAGCCTGCATTCTTGAAAAATAATTATGACCAACTGAAGATGTTTCGCTTGCCTCTCAACTCCAAAATGCATGTCTCTAAAATAAAATAAATGTACATTGACATGATCATATTATATTGTCTTTTGTCTTATCATTAAAGGTCCAGGTCACTTTTCCATAAAACTCCATGTATCAATGTTGTCCTGTACAATCTGACCTACCATGTCCTGATAAAGGATCCCATATTAAAGTTTATGACCCTGAACAAAGTCAATTAAATTTTCTTCAAGAAAATCACTGATGGCAGTGTTGAAAAAAATTGGACATAGGTATCTGCTTTTAAAATATTTTCCCACACAATGCAGCAAGCAAGCAGTATATCATCTTCTTTGAAATTTGGAAACACGAATGAAATTTCCACAATGTAGAGTGTGCATGAATGCAGAAGCCACTGCTTTCAACATCTGTAATAGGAAAAGAATACAAGGTCACATGAACACATCTATGTATTTTGGAAAGGAAGAGAGTAGAAGGAAAACCTTCTGTTTAGCTCTATATTTTTATGATGACCTGGTCTTAGATTTGGAATTTAGACAAATAAATAATGACTGATTGCCACAGAAATACATAGGTGCCAGGGGCTATGCATTTGCTCATAGAGGGACAGAAGGATGGTTCTTCTCACATTTTGATCTACATTCACATTGTCTAGGAAAGTTTAATTATTTATTGGTCTTCAGAACAACTCACTGATGTATTACTGACTAGTGAAATATTGCATATATTTAATGCATCCATCTTGATGCATTTGGAGAAGTGTATGAAACCATCACCATAATCAAAGCCATAAACAAAACTGTCACCTCTGATGTTTCCTCACACCTATGGCATTATTTTCTTCGAGTTTTAATATTTCAGATTTTGATTTAATAGGTCTGGGCTTGTGTGTTTCTAACAGTTTCCCAGAAGACAGAAATGCTGATGGTCTCTGTAATGGCAAGGAATCAATCTTGTTGATAGATTCCTTGTAAGAACCCTTTTCTTGACTAAAACTTTCCTCAGATATTTCAACCAGAAGTATTTTTCTTCATCTCAGCAGCTCTGCTTGCTGTTTTTAGACAGGAGAAGGTTCTTTAGGCCTGGAGGTTTCCAGAGCAAGTGCTATTCCAGTCTCTGCTCTCTACTCTTTCTCAGCATTTCACTGGAAGCCAGTCTTCAGGCTTTGATAACTGGAAGATACACTCACTGAGATGTTAGCAAGTAGACTGTAATAAGAACACTAGTCACAGATCTGTGAATCTTACCTCACTGAAAAATATAGCAAATTAATGTAACAATGCTTTATAATCAACCCTGTAATACAAAACAAATGTATGCAAAAATCATATAGCCACCAGAAATTGTATATTTGACTGTGCTCAGTCTGACCCAGACCCATACCAACTTGAGAAATGCACTCTGGTGTTTTTCCTCAGTGGTCTGGCCAGACGTCTGCTCTGGGATCTGACTAACTGCATAACATAGAGAAGTTGTTCCCACTGGGATGTACAGCCAAGCATCTGACAGTACCAGATAAGATAATGTGTGTGACTTAAATAATCACATTCTTTGCAGGTTAGGCAAAAAATAAGAATGTATTCTGGATTTTTGTCAAATTATAGTTATATATGAGTATGATAAATTTAGCAATCAGAAATTATTAAGATTAGTAGTATTGATTTTTAGGACTTTGGAATCCTTGCTAACTAAGTGACAGCCCTCTTCCTGAAAAAAAAAAAAAAACTGAAAGCAGGTACCATTATTCTGTCATTCCGACCTTTCATCTGCTAACATGATGTAATTTTGCATTACTGATTTTCAGTATTTGTGTTGTTAATTCATTGCACTAACATTTCATAAATACTTTCAGTATTGAGAGTATGCGCTAGTCATATTAAATAAATACAAAACAACAAATGTCTAACTCTGAGCATGGCATTTGTAATTACAAAACAACAATTGTGCATTTGATATTCATTTATATGATAATATGGTCATTTTAAACTTCATATTTGCATATATAATGCTTTTATTGTCTATTTCAAAGACATATTCCTGATATTTATGTCTCATTTGCATTATTTTTAAATTCATAAATGTTTTATTGTTTTTTGTCCACCTGATTTCTTTAATTTTTTATTTCTTAATTTTTTGTTAAATGATATTTTACCTGTTTCTTCTTAAATTATTTATTTGCAAGCAGAGAGAGAGAGAGCGAGAGAGAAAGAGACATAGAGAAAGAGAGAGACAGAAGAGACACAAATAGAGAGAATGGGCACACCAGGGCCTCCAGCCACTGCAAACCAACTCCAGATGCATGCACCACTTTGTGCATCTGGCTTCATGTGGGTACTGGAAGATTCAAACCCAGGTCATTAGGCTTTATACACAAACACCTTAACTGCTGAGCCATCTCTCCAACCCTCTGGTCTGTTTTTTTAAAACATTATCTATATAATATGTGTGGCAGTTGGGAGGGGTGTCCCCCAATAGTGTTTATTAAAGGTTTTCTCCGTCTGTCTGACTGGGAGTGTATCACATTTGAGGTAAATATTTTTGGGGTAAGCTTTACATGAAGTTTCTAGGTAAGTATATCTGTATCACATGTAAAAATAGATGAATAGCATGATATTTAGATACTTTATTATAATTTTAAAACTAAATCTCAGATGCTCTAAGATATGTATATCTGTGTGTATCTCTTTAAAACTGAACACACAGATTTCCTTTTGTTTCTGAGTATCGTAGCTGATTGGATTATTCTTCCAATACAAATATTTAAGCATATTCTGTTTCACTTCTTATACTACTGTGAAAATAATAGCAAACAACCTGCATTACTTTCATACATATACTCATATATAGTATACATATTATATATGCACATACTATATATATTACTATATACATATATTACTATATTCATTATCGAGAGGGAAATTTTGTGACAGAAAGTATGTCTGCTTAAAAATTAAATGCATAATAAAATTACTCTGCATTGTTTTGTTACAGTTGCCATTTTCACCAAAATTATTTTCCTGTATCATCTTGGGCTTTTTGTCATAACCAGTTCCATTACTTTCCACTAAACCCTGTGTGAATTTGCCTTTTTGTGCATGAATGTGTCCTTAAAACTACTTTTGTCTTTGAAACTATTATTGGATATTGTTACTACATTAGATCTGTGGTTCTCATGAACCCGAGTTTACAAGTTTTCCTACTTTTCTTTTCTCAGGATTCCCTTCTTCAGAGCTCCCATTAGAGAACACAGCACATGCTGAAAGAAAGAAAGTAAATGCAAATCATACAAGAAGTTAAGAATGGCAAATTCTCTTTTCTACTTGGTCTACTTTATACTTAGCACTGACATAGTTTGAATTTCTCATGTAGATGAGGTTTTTTTTATTTTAAAACAGTCTAGCACTGAATTGAAGAACTAATTGCGATCCTTCGCCTCAGGAGCTCTGCTGTCATTTTCTTTTCTTTTCTTTTTTTTGTTATCATCATTATCGTTTCTTTATTTATTTTTTATTTTTTTTAAGTTTTCAATTAGCAATAATCGCGCCTTGGATAAACCTCATTGGCTATGATACTGCCACTGCGCAAAGCTTCGTTTCTTTAAGTGTAGTATGTTCTCAAATATCTTTAATTCATGATAGTTTTTCCTCACTTAGTTTAGCTTATTGGTAATACCTTGAGGAATTGAACCCAGGTTGTTAAGCTTTTCAGAAAAGAGCCTTAACCACTGAACCATCTCCCCAACTCCAGTCTGCATTCTTAACCCTGAGTACTAGTAGGAAATTAGACATAAAAGAAATCATGTGAGACCTGCTTGCTACAACCACCACCCACAGAAAAGAGGAAGAGATACACATCACAAAAGATATACAAATCACAACAAATATGAAAAATAAGGCAATTGAGTCCTCCAAAATTTTCTGCTGTCATTTTCTGTTCCTCCTGCTCTGCTCTCTTGCAGGAGGATTGGAGATGCCAAAGCACCCTTACCGACCTGTGGAATGGCTCCAGCATCCTTCAGACCAATCAAGACAAAGAGAGGGAAGGGCCTTCTCCTGAACCAGGGGTCGGTTTCTGAGTCACAGTTATTATGATCATCTCTTTTCTCGGTTTACGGAAGAGGCCAGAGCCTCTTGCCACTCATAGGAACTCGAGACCAGTGCCCTGCATTGTGCATCTGTCTTTATGTGGCTGCTGGTGAACTGAACCCAGGCCATCAGGCTTTGCAAGTAAGTGCCTTTAGCTACTGAGCCATCTCTCTAGCCCCAGATCAAAACTCTTAAATGTCCAGGCCCTGTTTTGAAAATAAATTTCTTGAGTTTTTCCTATTAGTCCAAACATTCATAAAGGTTTTACAAACATTTCCTTTAAGTAGATCTACCTTGGTTTCCATGACAGCACATATGAAAGTCATGAACACAATAGTCATGAATAAAATTAATGCTCAACAACAAACTTGGGCTAATTATTATTAAATAAAGAAAGAAAACAGGTATTCTCAATGATTCATATCCACAAATAGATCTATTTCATGTGTCCATTCAAATTTATTAAACTAACATCTCACATTAAATTGAAGGGAAGGCAAATTTACTTATAAAACACAGTATGTTGTTTAGACTTGACAGAATTAAAATAAAGAACTGAAAACAATGGCTTTCTGGAAATCCTGCTCATTTCAAGCACTCTTAGCAGGAATCTTGCCTTTGAAAGACACTTCAGGGTTGTTGATGAGACCGACATCGCCTGAGAGAGGCCATCCACTCAGGAAACTTGAATCTCCACTTTTGCCTTGTTTCTGTAAAGGCACGTTGGTGAAATCACTTCATGCCATAAATTGAATTTCACAGAAATGACATGGTTCTCTTTGAGATTTTTCTCTATCTCCATGCTTTCTAACTGACTGCTAGATCCCGGGCAGTCAACAGACAAAGACAGAAAGCATCCAAAAACCATTGTATAAAGATGTTTTTTCATTATTCTAAAGTGTAAGATAATAAGCGAATTCACTCTTAGCTTTCTTTTTTTCTTTTTTTTTTTGGCTTTCTTTTAAAAAATTTGCATATATTACTTGATACTGCTTTTTGAGAAATTATAATTGGATGATAGGAACTTATACAGAGTGTTTGTCAGACTTCATTAATTTTCAATAAGTTATATTTAGTTGAGGAAGTTTGTGTGCATAGAAAACCCAACAGAGCAGAAGAAATAATCATTTGTCTCTTTATTCCCAATCTATTCAAATGTGGGTGAAAGAACACTGCAATGAGGAAAATGCCCTTTACTCTGCCTGCAGGTAATAACTCTAGTGAAGACCCACTGCTTCTTGATAGAAGGCTTGCTTTCCAATCCATTCTTTGTGTTTGTTCTTTAAAAATTACACTATTATATTAACATGGGGGGGAAGGGAGAAGGTTATGTTTATGTTACGAAGATAGTGACATTGAAGTGATGTAGAGCAGGGGATGTGAGCCAATGGTGTCACACGAATGTGTAAATGATGAAAACCATAGGGACAGCACCACAATGTTGGAGGAAACTCTGGATTCTCATTGCAAGCTAGGAGCCAAGATTGCACAGAGGGCCAGCTCATGCTGGAACAGCAAGAGAAAAAGACTACTCAGAATTAAAACCCAGCTTGGGTGTCGGGCACTGCCTGTTGGCACTGCTACTGAGGGCACGGAGAACAAAGGGTTGAGGATGTATGAGTGAGGCGAAACCCCGATAATTTGGTAGGCGTTTCCCGGCTCCATCAACCCTGACTCCCAACCCCCATGGGCCACAGGAACCAGCATTCCCATCTCAGCATGACTGGCATTGGGTATCAGAAAAACTTCCTTGTACCCATCCCCATGGACCGTGGCTAGAATCACCCACCACTCAGGCCCCCAAATGAGGTGTTCTCAGGCCACCAACTCACCACCCCCATCAACCAATCTCCTTTACTTTCCCTATTCCCCATCCCCCTGACCCCCTTTTTCCTATAAATGTGAGTCTGTGGGTCAAAAAGAGATGGTGCCATATTGATCCTCTCATCAGATAGAAACTATCAAAGGGTTGCTATTAAGGACAAAGCATTCCTGGGATTTCATAAGCCAGACGATTTGGTTCTGACCTAAGCAAGGAAGTTTTCCCTAAAAATGGAGAACTAGAGTGAGCCCAAGGACAGGCATGTGCTCTGCAAGTGCAGGGCCATTTTATCTGACTTCTGCTTGACTGTTACTGTTGGTAATAGAGGGACCGCCTTTTACCTAAGAATGACAATCCTGGATGCATGTGTATATAAACTGCACAGACAAATCAAACACATACTGATAAGCAATGAAGATATTTATTTAAAACATACCTTTCAGGTACATATTTTACAATATATTGAAGATAAAGCAAATTTGTATATGAGTGAGAGATATGCTTGTTTTACATGAAGAATTAAGAATCAGCTGAGTGTTTAATACTGTGAGACATAAAGCATCTTCCAAATTTTTCAGTGTTGATCAATATTTTGATTTTGCCATTCAACGCTTAGAATTGCATAAATGTCTATAGTACAATATGGCACAAGTCTGTTTAAGGCCATTGCAGAAATTGTTTGAAATTCTGTCCTAATTCTAAGCCAAAATTCATTTAATGATTAAGGAACTTAAATCAGCAACATAAATAGTAATTTTTAACCATCAAATATTCTAACATGAACTCCAAAATAAACAAACTTGAAACATACAAGTTGAGAAAAAATATTAAAATCTTTGTTTTCTGCATTTAAGCCATTCTATTACTATAAAAGCAGAAAACTTTTGTATGTTCAGTAAAAATTTATTTGTTAATAACAAACAGTAGTCTCCAATTTGAACCAAGGTGTTTCAGAAAGAGTTGCCACTCAGAAGTGTGATGGCATGTATGGCTGAGACAAGTATTCTTGAGTCTGCAATTTCCTTCCTTTACTGTCCTCCCAGGAAGCGATGCCCATTTCTAGCTCCCCTGAGCCTCCTTACCTCCTGCTCCTTCTGAGAGGCTTCCTTCCTGTGAACATCCTCAGAGACCAACACAAGGTAATTAAAAAGATCAAGTTGACAACCAAACCCGACCATCAGAGTCATCCAGCCACATGTTCTGAGTGGCTACCATTTCCTTGCAGACTGCTATTGTGGGACTGACATGAGCTAATCCAATAAATCCCCTTTTTGTTTACTATAATTCATTCCGTTGGTTCTGTTCTTCTAGAGAACCCCAATACACACATTAAGAAGTATTTTACTGTAATCGAAAATTTTAAGAATTCCACATTCAGTTATAGCCCCTACGTTTATGAACATGAGTCTATCTAATTAATACTCAGTGTTGAAGAGATGAGCACAATAGCACATTGTTTGAACATGTATACTCAGCCTAAAGCAGGTGAGCACTTCCAGGAAACAGGTAAGTAAGCAGAAGTGTGTAGAAGGTCAACTTTGTAGAATCGAGAGATAGTGTGACTTCTCTAGATTATCACGGAATGCCATTGGCTTTTTAAATAATTCTGTAGGCTGGGAACAAATCGAATTTCACACCCCAGGAAATAAGCAGAAATTATACCTGCTCTGGTTGACAAGGAATATTGGCTACAGAGCTTTACCTTTGGGAAAGTGATGGAGAGGAAATTTTATGACTAGACTCTTTGAGACCATGCTGGTCTCAAAATGTGGCAAGTGTTTAGATATTGGTAGCCCTCAGATTCAGAACTTCTATTGAAATGGGAAGACATGGCCATTATGCAGATATTTATGCCTTCTGTGGGAAATAAATAGGAAATTCTAAGGTAACATTACACACACACAACACACACAGATACACACACATTCATATGTATGTAAAATCTTGTTACTGAACATTGGTTCCCTGACAGCTATGAAGATGAACAGAATCTAGGGCTTCCTTGGGGTTGTTTGGGGACCTGGATGATTTACTGATGTGTACTAGGTATCTCAGAAAGCCATTCTGAACTCTTGAAGAGGCTGCAGGCCTTCCAACCATGCTCATTGAAGAACGTGTAGGAAAGAGGAGAGCCAAGCGAGGAGAGTAGAGCAGAACATTCCGGGAGTGTTAGCAGGTGGGAAGTCCATGTCCACTTGGTTTGCTAGTTAGGGACAGCAGCAAGCCAGTCCCCCTTGGAATAGGCAGAGGGGTCCTCTCTCAAGGGATGATAAGCTCCCTGTCACTCTCAGTAATAACAGCAGTGAATGCGTGGGGCCTGCCACTTACTCCGTCAGGCATCACCACCTGTTATTTACCTAGTGCTGAAGAAATACTCTAATCCATGTCTTGACAAGCCTCTGGGAATGGTTCTCAGTGACAGGAATGACAAATTGAGTTTTACAGTAAGAGTAAGCATGAAGAATTCCCATGAGTTTGCCTCTTCCTTGCAAAGTTGGAATTAAAATGCAGTCAAGAATATTTATTTTCTATTGGTAAGGTGCCATAATTATCACCTGTAGTTTACATTTGGCCATTGTATAATTTTGTGACTGCATTTCTCGGTAATACTATAGTGTGTGCAGTGTGTGATTTAAAACATTTTAAACATTGTTTTAAATAGAATATCTCAATACATACGTTCTGCAACCATTAAAAAGAAAACCTCAAGATGCATGTTTTAAAAGTCCCACAAATTTTAAAAAATATGTCTCCATGTGTTGTAAATTATATTTTCAATCCCTTTCCAGTCCAGGGACCCATATTAAAGCAATGAAATCTCCTTGAAGAGGCCAATTCCCTGACATAACCATAAACATAATCTTCATGCTGACAGATAAAGCCTGAAAACACAGTTTTATGGCTGCCATTACAGGTCCCCTTTTATCTCAATAAATGTGAGACCAATGTC
>PVHP010053479.1:0-10755 GCA_004024765.1 Zapus hudsonius
TCCTGTGGCCCCTATGGGTGGAGGTGGGAAAGCATAGCCCTGTCTCAATCAAATCTTCCCCGCTTGTCTCTATAGTTTGGGGGAGCTTCTCCCTTAATTACCTCGACAACCTTCCTATGGGCTCTGAATCCACATGCTTATTTACACTCAAGATCTACCATGAGGATGTGTCCACTAACTCTCCTCTTAACTTCCCTCCACGGGAAGGCACACGGCGAAGGCCATCGTGTCTCTCCGAAGTCTCCCTACACAAGCTCCCGGATTCCACCTTCCACGTGCCCTCGACTCTAATCCTCCCTTGGATGCCTCAGTTTCTCTCATAGATGCTTGTGGCTCCGCTCTAATCTCTCTTCAAGAGCTCAGTCTAGAAATTACTCTCCACATGCTTGGGGCTTTACTCGAGTTTTTCCCTAAAACTTCAATCTTTCGTAAATAAACCCTATAAACTAGTGTGAATAAACTAGTGAGACTGTGTTCCTTCCTTCCTTCCTAGATCCCAACCCCCCTTAAATAAATCCCACAATTTGTGATTTCTCCCTAAATAAACTTAATAGTTCATAATTTGTCCTTGAGTCTGTCTATATTCATTCTTTATTAAAGTTAGGAGAGAACCCAAACTTGGGGCTCATAAATCTGGGGACTCCTCCTGAACACCAAAATCTCACATCAGTTTCAGGTTGGAATGAGAATGCGGTTTTTGTCTTTCTGTACCTGCCTCATTCCTTGTGTATTTGACGTTAGTTAACACCATATCAGATGCTGCTTGTATTTTCTTCCTTGTGTTGTCTCTACTTTTTTCTTTCTTTTCTTTTCTCCCTCCTTCCTTCCTCCCTCCCTCTCTCTTTCTTTCTTTCATCTTTCTCTTTCTTCTGCCCCCTCTTTCATTCATTCATTTCTGAGATCTCCCTCTAGCCCAGGCTGACCTGGAACTCACTCTGTAGCTCCAGGCTGGACTTGAACTCAAGGCGAGGATCCTCCTACTGCCCAAATGCAGAGACTAAAGGGCATGCACCACCATGCCCAGCTTGCACTCTGTTTCTTCATGCCTAGAAATCTTTTATTGCTTGCCAGAGATTGTAAATCTTACTGTGTTCAACACAAATATTTACATAATCTTTATGATTTGTTTGACAGGTCCATTGCAGTGTTCATTCTGGGGTTAGTTATTACCAGCACTGAGACAAGCAAGGCCTTCCTGAAAAGTCAGTCCAAAATACCTTGTGAATTATCAGTGTTTTGTCTGGCTGGAGAGAAATGCCCTGGCCTTGTGTGAGTCCTGGCACAGTTCAGTCTGATCCTTCAGGTGGCTCGTTCCCTGGCCTTGAGTAGTTTTCCTCATACATGTTTGCTGATTAACTCCCCGCTGAGCATTTGAGGGGAACCCTCAGAAGGTCTCTGGGGCCCCCAGTCTGTGCAGCTCTCTTCTGTGGTCTTTGTCTCCCTGGACCCTCAGCTCCATTTCTCTAACTCAGGAAGTCCCCTGGATTGCATTTCGCAAACCTGTCTGTTTGCTGTCTCTCTGGGATTTCCCCGGCATTTTATTTGCCTTTGTTGTGGTGGTGGCTGTGACTTTGTTTCAGTCCCCAGCAGAAATGCAGCCTCGTCACTCTGTCTAGAAGTGGGATTCCCCCTCACGGGAGGTTTAAAAATCTCAAGTGATTCCCATGTGCAGGGACCACTCCCTCAGAGCTGGTTCTCTGCCTGGAATGTTCTTTCCAATCGAATGGAGTCTTGTTTGTTATCTCCCCACCTCCATTTCCTCTATTCTTTCTGGAATTTTTTTTTCTTTTTTGGTTTTTCCAAGGTAGGGCCTCGCTCTAGCCCACACTAACCTGGAATTCACTATGTAGTCTCAGGCTTACCTCAAACTCATGGCAATCCTCATACCTCTACCTGAGTGCTGGGATTAAAGGCATGCACCACCATACCTGGCTTCTTCTTTTTAAATAAAATATTTTATTTATTTATTTATTAGAGAGATAGAGATAGAAGAAAGCAGGGCTGGAGAGATTGCTCGTTAAGGTGTTTGCATGCAAAGCAGAAGGAACCTAGTTCAATTCCCCAATATCCACAGAAAACCAGATGCACTAGATGGTACATGCACCTGGAGTTTGTTTGCAGTGGCTAGAGGTCCTGGCACACCCATTCTCTCTCTCTCTCTCTCTCTGCCTTTCTCTCACTCTCTAATAAATAAAAGAAAAAGAAGCAGAGAGAGAGAGAGAGAGAGAGAGAGAAAATGGATGTCTCAGGGCTTCCCACCACTGCAAATGAACTCCAGACAGGTACACCACTTGGTGCATCTGGCTGTATGTGGGCACTGGGGAATCAATATCTTTATTATCCATAATTAGATACATTGTATGAGCAAATATTGATGGTACCCCCATTTCCCTCCTCCCTGTCTCCAATCCACTGGGGATCCTCCTCAGTGGGCACACTGGATCAGTCCATGGAGTAGGGGGTTTTGAATTTCTCTAGAGGAAGCCAATTCCCCACACACACACCCCATATTTTCCTTTTTTAAAAAATGTTTTTTGCCAGGTGTGGTGGTGCACGCCTTTAATCCAAGCATTCGGGAGACAGAAGGAGGAGGATCACTGTGAATTCAAGGCCAGCCTGGGCTAGAGTGAACCCCTACCTTGAAAAACCAAAACCAAACCAAACAAAAAAATATTTTCCCTTGAGTTCAATTCCTAACACCAAAATTATTATTTATGACTTTATCATATCATTATTTGGGCAATCATTATAATTTCCAAACCCTTTCCTTTTTCTCTAATTGCAGAAATCTTTCTGGAAGCCTCCCCTTGCTTCACAAATACGTTGCCTTCCTCATTTGCTTCCGTGAGGTTGGCTGTTCCTCATAGTCGTGTTTACCTTTGAGCCTGTCACTGATATTAAACACACACACTTCTTGACAAATGAACAGGGTTCACGGTGCATGAGCAGCTGTGTTAACTGGTTAAAATGCTTGACTTGGTTCTGTGGGGCTCCCTGCCCTCCCTCCCCAGGGAGCGTTCCACTATGTCTGATTGTTAGAACTTGGAGGATGCTACTGGCGTCTAGTGGGTAGAGATGCTGCTTTATGAGAAAGCCTCTCACAGTGAAGAATAACTGTCGCGACAGGTCAGCAATGTGAAGGTGGAAAAACCCTGATTAAAGCTGAAAGCAGGTTGCCCACCTCTCCCTGCCAAAGGTCAAGAGAAGGGGCTTTCATGCATGTTAGTGGAAACTTTGCTCAATTGTGTTTAGAAGAGACCTTCAAAGGCTGATTGAGAAGCCCAGGGAGGCTGAGAATTATTCTATTTTGATTTATTATTATTATTATTGTTATTTTGGTTTTTTGAGGTAGGGTCTCGCTCTAGCCCAGGCTGACCTGGAATTCACTATGTAGTCTCAGGGTGGCCTTGAACTCATGGTGATCCTCCTACCTCTGCCTCCCGAGTGCTGGAATTAAAGGTGTGCACCACCATGCCCAGCTAGATTTATATTTCTTATATATGCTTTGTAATATACTGTCATGGGAAACTTTTTCCCTAGGGAGACTTGAACATACATCTTCAGCCCAGATAACAGACCGAAGAGCTATTGTACCAATACCAGTTTGATGAACCAATAAGTTTATTGGGGGTATGTAAGTTTATTGGGGGCAAAGTGAGGGGTTGCATATATATGTGAAATTATTAATGTTGTGTCTAATTTCACCTAAACATTAATTTCTATCTTCTAAGAAAATCAGAGTGACTTGGGTGTGATGGTGCACCCCTGTAATTCCAGCACAAAGAAGTTGGAGGAAGAAGGATTATTGTGAGTTTGAGGCCAAACTGGGGTACACAGTGAGACCTTGTCTCAAAGTGGTCAAAGTGGTCAAAGAGGGTCAGCATGGAGTCCCAGAAGCCAAGGGAAGAGAGAGAGGAGAATCAGAATAGCTAATGCTCCTGGCTGTACTATAGGCCTATAGTACCAGCAGTCAGGGAAACTGAGGCAGGAAGACCATCAGTTCAAGGCCAGCCTGGGATATATGGCAAGACCCTGTCTCACAAGAAAAATTCTAAAAGGAGTTGGGGAGGTGGCTCAGCAGTTCAAGGCGCTTGCTTACAAAACCTGCAGGCCTGGGTTTCATTCCTCAGGACCCATGTGAAGCCAAATGCACAAAGTGACATGTGTGTCTGGAATTTGTTTGCAGCAGCAAGAATCTCTGAAATACTCATTTTTTCTCTCTCTTTCTCAAATAAACCAATAAAAATCTATTTAAAAGAAAATTATGCCTGGCATGGTGGCACACACCTTTAATCCAAGCCTTGGGAGGCTGAGGTAGGAGGATTGCTGTAAATTTGAGACCAGCCTGGGCTATAGAGTGAGCTACAGGTCAGCCTAGGCTAGAATGAAACCTTGCCTCAAAAAAAAAAAAAAAAAGCAACAGCAACAGAAAAAAATTCTAAAAAGAAAAACACAAGACAAAAAAATTCCAATGCCCCCTGCAAGTGATTTGCAAGTGTTCTTTGACAAAAATATACAGGTCACTGTTTTGGGGAAAGCAGTTTCCATAGAGTTCTAGAAGCATTAGGAAACCTGCAGAATAACAGAGTGACAGGAAGTAGGAAACTGTAGAGCAGTTTCAGATAAACAATGCTTTCCAGACGATTGGTTGAGCACAGAGGAGTGCATGGTGGTTGGCTGGCTGGTAAAGGTGGGAAAGATGCTTATTTTTTCTGCTTATTAAAAACTTTTATTTATTTATGTGAGGGAGAGCATGGCACTCCAGGGCCACTTACCGTTGCAAAGGAACTCCAGATACACCATTTTGTGCGTCTATCTTTACGTGAGTATTGGGGAATTGAACTCAGGTATGCAGGCTTTGCAAGCAAGTGCCTTTAAGCACTGAGCAATCTTCCCAGCCTTTTGTCTTATTTTGTCTGTTTTTGAGACAGGATCTCATATAACTCTTCCTTGAAAACAATTAAATAGTCTGGTGTCTGGTGTGTGTGTGTGTGTGTGTGTGTGTGTGTGTGTGTGTGTGTGTGTGTGTGTACATGCACACATACATGTGTGTGCACTGCAAATAGAATAACCTGACAGGCACATCCTCCCCATAAAACATCTAGATATGTTGCATAAAAATTAAACAAACATCCTTGTGCATTCCAGCACTCAAGAAGATCAGGAAGTCAGACCAACCTGTGCTTTTTATTTTGAGACAATGTCTCAAAAAAATAAAAATAAAAAAGGAAAGAAAGAAAAGCCAGCTGTGGTGGCTCACACCTATAATCACAGCATTAGGGAGGTTGAGTTAGTAAGATTTCAGTGAGTTTGAGGCCAGCCTGGGCTACAGTGAGTTCAGGGTCTACCTGGGCTAGGTTGCAAGAAAGGAAATGGAATCCCATGAAGAAGAACAGAACTCAGAGCTACACCAGCTGCAGGGGCTCAAGGCTCTTGGCAATGAAGTCTTGGGTTTTATTCCTGCCTAGAGATTGGAAATAAGGCCTTCATCCCAGACTTGAAAACCAAGACCCAAATAGAAAGCTCAGACTCTTCAAGAGTGTTACCCTCAGTAAAAAAACAAACAAACAAAAAATAACTATACACACACAGTACAAAAGGACCTTATATATCTCACACTGAGATCTGATGACAAGAAAGGGACCTCTGTGAATTCATAATCAAAGGCTTGACCTCACTTGGGTTTAGGGTTCAAATTTATATCATCTTCATGGTCATTTTTATTGGGGGGGGGCCTGGTGATTGAACCCAGGGTCTTGTCAGACATTCTACTACAGAACTATATCCCTGCCCCATCTTCATGAGGTCTGGGAAACCCAAATAACATTGACAATGTGGTCCAGAGTTAGCAACAGGCTTGCGGTATCATTGGCAGCAACAAAACCTCTCTAGAAGCTGTGTTAGCTTTCCATCACTGCAATGAATCATCTGAGATAATTGACTTGTAAAGAGAAAATGATTCACTTTTTTTTTGTTTGGTTTTTTTGAGGTAGGGTCTCACTCTAGCCCAAGCTGACCTGTAGTCTCAGAGTGGCCTTGAACTCATGGAGATTCTCCTACCTCTGCCTCCTGAGTGCTGGGATCAAAGGTGTGCGCCACTAGTCCCTGCACAAAAATGATTAATTTTAGATTTTGTGTTTTATTTTAATTAATTAGTTTTTCTTTTTCAGACAGGATCTCATGTGGCCCAGACTGGCCTAGAACTGAATATGTAGCTAAGGATAACCTTGAACTCCTGATCCTTCTGCCTATACCTCCCAAGTGCTCGGATTACAGGTGTGTGCTACTGACTGCACTAGGCTGAAAATGGCTCTTTTGAACCAGGTATGGTGGTATAGTATTTGGGAGGCTGAGGCAGGAGGATTAGAGGTTCAAGGCCAACCTAAATTACATAGTTTGATCCTGTATTTTTTAAAAAATGAGGGAGGGGAAGTGATGGAGAGATAGTTCAGTAATTAAAGTCACTGGTTTACAACACCTGGTGGCCCAGATTTGATTTCCCATGATCCATATTAAGCCAGAGACACAAAGTGGCACATGTGTCTGGAGTTCATTTACAGTGGCAGGAGGTCCTGACTCTTTCACTCTTAAATAATTACAAGTGTGTGCGTGTGTGTGTGTGTGTGTGTGTGTGTGTGTGTGTGTAAGTGTGTCTGTAAAAAAAAAAAAAAAAACCTGACTGTGTTGTGGTGGCTCACAATCCCAGCTGTCAGGAGGCAGAGGTAGGAGAATTACCAGGAGTTCAAGGCAATAGAGTGAGTTCCAGGTTTGCCTGGGTTATAGTAGGAATCTGCCTCAAAGAATAAAAAAGAAAGCCGGGCGTGGTGGTGCACGCCTTTAATCCCAGCTCTCGGGAGGCAAAGGTGAGAGGATCGCCATGAGTTCAAGGCCACCCTGAGACTATACAATGAATTCCAGGTCAGCCTGGGCTAGAATGAAACCCTACCTTGAAAAATCAAAAAAAAATTTTTTTTAAATCAAATAAAAGAAAATAAAGAAAAATAAGAATAATTAAAAAACAAAACAAGCAATCCTCTGTGTCCCCCCCAAGGAAGATCACATGCATATATTCATGCATCTATGCAGGCATTATCTAGCCATCCACTCATCCACACAGCCTCTCACCCACCTTCCCTCCCTCCCTCCCTCCCTCCCTCCCTCCCTCCCTCCATCCATCCATCATTGTATGCCATCCTCCAGAACTGTCACAGCTAGAAACTCTCAATAGGGTATCTTTTTTTTAAAAAAATATTTTATTTATTCATTTTCAAGCAGAGAGAGAGAGAGAGAGGGAGAGCGCACCAGGGCCACCGCCTTGTGGGTCTGGCTTATGTGGGTCCTGGGGAATTGAACCTGGGGCCTTAGGCACTGGAGGTGAGTGCCTTAACCGCTGAGTCATCTCTCCAGCCCTCAATAGAGTATCTTGTTCAACTGTAAGCTTTTGTTGTACAAAAAGACTGTAAGGCCCCAAACTACAGAAACCACTTTGCTGAAGTCTCCCAGTAGATGACAGAGCCACATGGGAACCCAGAGCCTTGCCCCATGCTGCCCCCTCAGGACACTTGGCAAGTAGACATCTAAGGTCTAGACCCCATATCTAGACTATTCACTCCTCATGGGTGGGGTCCCTACAACCCAGCACTGTCAGCCGATTGGGAATGGATAGAGTTCCTTAGTTCATGAGTCACAGAGGACAGAAGCTGTCTCTCCCTTTCTCTTTGGAAACCCCTATCACATGCCTGCCTTCCCTCCCCGCCCGCTCATTTCCTTCCTTTCAAGATAGGGTCTCATTATGTAGCCCAGGCTGGCCTTGAACTTGGGATCCTTTTACATCATTCCCCCCGAGTGCCCCACCACCCTTGGCTCTTTCCCTTTACTTTCATTTTGTTTTGAGGTAGGGTCTCGCTCTAGCCCAGGCTGACCCAGAACTCACTCTGTAGCCCCAGGTTGGCCTTCAACACACAGCCATCCTCCTACCTCAGCCTCCCCAGTGCTGGCACCGACCTTCCTTTACTTTAAACAAAGAAAGAGCAGCTTGAGATCAATGCCTCCAGGAGGCAACAAAGTCTATATTGTATTTATTTTCAGGTTTTATGTTTTACTTATGGCATGTGATAGGGGTTTCCATTTATAGAAAGCATACAGAAAGCTTCCTTTTAAAACAAATTTATTGAGCAAATAGCAATTTAAGTAAAAATAATAATCAGGTGGTAGAGTGATATGGCAAAACTCTTCATATTCACAAAACTTTTCATATTCATGACCAAACTTTGGGAAATCAGGTCCTCAGGGAGTGGAAACTCCTTTCTTCTCCTCACTCCTGGGCTCTTCTCTGAAGGGGGAGGTCACCCAGTGTGTACACAGGCATTTTTGGCTTCATTCCTATGGATTGGATCATTTTACGTTAGACTGTTGTGTCTCTGGACCATTCCAGCAAGCTGGGAGGGAAGATGGTCAAGAGCTGACCTTCCCTGGAACAATTCTATGATCACGTTGGATCAAACTCTGCTCTGTTTGGCCCAGGTTTTCTTCCCATAGCTCAAAGATCCCGAGTCCTAAGACGTGTGCAGCCACAGGATGGGCAGAAGAGCCTCTTGGTGGTCTCTGAGTCCATGTTCCAACTCCAGGCAAGACAGGGCCTCTTCAGAGTGGTTCAGCAAATTCCTCGTTGCTCTGTGGTGGTCAAAGCCATGGTCTGTATGCAATAAAAGACTCCTTTGTCTGCTCTTGTCCTCTGTATTTTCCTGGAGGGCCCCACTGTGGTAGAGGTGAAAGTGGCCGGGGCAGAAGTCAGTGGCTCTGGGAGCTGGATGTCTGCCATCTCCTGCTTATGCGGCTGACACTTGTCATTACCATCTCCAGGTCTTTGTTATGATGGTGGCATCTTCGACATTTCCTGCCTAATTTTGATGCTGAGTTCTTGCCTACCCTGGAATGCCATCTTGGAACCTTCTGTCTCAGAGCCAGCTCAGCCATTCTCTGAGCCACAGTCCAGGCAGGCAGGCCAAGGTTGGCCTCCAGCACAATCCCTGCCCACCAGGTTGCAGGAGATGGAAAATTCCAATCTCAAAGGTTCTAGAGGTGCATCCAGGCTTCAGACCAGTGCTGAGTCTGGAGCCTGGGGTCTCACAGCCCCTCTGAGGTGGCAAGCAGGCCCACTGGCCCAGGAGGTTCAGAACCCCACACTGGTGCGACCTTCCCGTCTCCAGAACGCAGAGATCTGCTCCAGGGTGACGCGAGGCTGGAGACCCCAGTCATGCTCAGGGCTCGCTGGCCGCAGCCTCCAGGACTGGGGGCTCCCGGGCAGCACGCTGTCCTCCGGCCTCGGCTCATGCCCAGCCCAGCTCACCAGGCCAGCGGCGTGGGGCCTCTCCTCCCCTGCTTGCGGTCTCCAGAAGGTGCTTCTTGGTGGAGCTTCAGTTGGGGTCTGGGGAGCCGAGAAGCTGGAAGCAGATTGTGGGGCTGAAGGCTCCAAAGGGGCCGGTGGCGCAGTTGCTCGGCCCTCCAAGGTGCCCCCAGGGGTGGGAGGCTCTGGGGCCCTGTCCATCAGCAGGGGGACGGAGGAGCTGTACCAGTCCTCAGAACGCTCCCTGGTGGTGCCCGTGGGTTCAATCCACAGCTCTCCTCCTGGCCGCCAGACCAGGGTGGGTGCGTGCCGTCGGGGATCGGGGTGCAGGGAGCGGCGGAAGAGGCGCTCGGCCAGCACGGCTGTAGTTATGACGAAGAAGGCGACGAGGGAGGCCAGGGCCAGCATGATGGGGATGCACGGGCCACAGGGGAGCGGGGGCCACAAGGCTCCCTCGGTGGCAGGTAGCCCCTCCGTGTGCCCCGAGGGCTGCTGGGGAGTCGGAGGCATCTGGGAGAGGCAGGGACAGGATGGATCCGGGCTGGCAGGATGGAGAAGAGAGGATGCAAGAAAGGCAGGGACAGAGAAGGGGAGTCTTAAGTGGCTGCAGAGACAGGAACAAAGGGACTTCAGAGACGACAAAAGCCAGCCAGGTGGGCCTGGAGGACAAGCAGAGCTGGCCTGTAGCTCTCCAGCACCTTCCCAGGCCCCAGGGTGCCACAGACAAAGGCCTAGGATTCTTGGGTCTTGCTCCAGCCCAAAGAGGAAGTGGGGAGCACCTCCCTTCCTGCCCCCCTACAGCGCACCCCAACCTCAGCCGCCTTCACTGGCATTTCAAGGGCCCCTTCACCCCTGCCACTCTCCTTGGCCTCCCTGCGGTCCCTGTGGGCCGGTCTGCACCCCGCACCCGCACCTGTCTCTGCCTGTCTCCCTTGTTTGTCTCCACCACATCTGTCAGGCCTCCATCTGTGGGGGCTGGGGCACCCCTCACCTGCCTCACCTTGGGTCAATCTTCACTTTGTCTTCAGGGCCGTCCTTCCCCGGGCATGCTGGGACAGGGCAGGCGGCTGTCTGGCTCTCTCAAAGGATCGGAGGGCTGGCCTCTGATGAAGGCGGAAGGGAGGCCACCACCTGTTGCTGGGCGACTGTGCCCCAATTCTGCCCACCCCATGGAGTGTTTCCAAGGCAACCTGAGAGGATGTGGTCACTGTGGTGAGAAGGCGTTTCCTGTGTAAGGTGGGGCCAGAATGGGGCAGCAGCTCCCTTGAACTCAGTCTCAGCCCATAGCCAGGCCCCAGGCCCACGTATGGCTACCCAGAGGCGGAGAAAGATGGACAGACACTGGCTCGTCTGCTCCCGGAGTACCACACTGCATCCTCTGCCCGCTCCTTGAGGTTGCCCATCCCTGT
>PVHP010053480.1:0-10689 GCA_004024765.1 Zapus hudsonius
CCGCCCCGTGGCAAATCCAGGAATGCCATAATTCAGATCTGCGGAATTCCACTTCAGTGTCTGTTGAGACTTACCTTATCGCTCAGGGAATGATCATTTTTTTGTTAATATTCTGCATGTGTTAGGAAAAAGTGCATTTTCTAAGTGTAATTTCTTTTGTAAAATATTTTTATTTATTTGCAAGGGGAGAGAGAGAGAGAGAGAGAGAGAGAGAGAGAGAGAGAGAGAATGGGCGCGGGGGGGGGGGCCTCTTGCTGCTACAAACTCCAGATGCATATGCCACTTTGTGCATCTGGCTTATGTGGCTACTGGGGAATCAAACCCAGGCGGTCAGGCTTTGCAAGAAAGTGCCTCGCTTGCTGAGTCATCTCTCCAGCATGTCAGGGTCTCTCTACACTATAAACGGACACCAGATGCATGTGCCACTTTTTGCAGCTGGCTCTACGTGGGTACTGGGGAATTGTTCCCAGGTTGTTAGGCTTTGCAGGCAAGCACCTTAACCAGTGTGCCATCTCTCCGCTTTCCTAAGTGTAATTTCTAAATTTTTTTGTTTTGTTTTGTTTTTTGAGGTAGGGTCTCACTCTAGCCCAGGCTGACCTGGAATTCACTATTTTGTCTCAGGGTGGCCTCAAACTCATGAGAATACTCCTACCTCTGCCTCCCTGAATGCTGGGATTAAATGTGTGCGCCACCACGCCCAACAAACTTCTTAATTTAAAAAATTTATTTATTTACATGCACAGGTGTGCCAGGGCCTCTTGCTACTGTAAACAAACACCAGAGGCTTGTGCCACTTTTTGTGGCTGTGTGGGTGGCTTGAGAATTGAACCAGGGCCAGCAGGCTTTGTAAGCAAGTGCCTTTAACCACTAAGCCATATTCTCAGCCTGAAAAATTCTCAATTAAAAACTATTTTAATGGGCTGGAGAGATCGCTCAATGGTTAAGACCTACAAAGCCTAACAACCTGGGCTTGACTCTCCAGTACCCATGTAAAGCCAAATGCACAAAGTGGCCCATGCATCTGGAGTTTGCTTGCAGTGGCTAGAGGTCCTGGCACTCCCATTTTCTCTTTCTCTGTCTCCTTTCTCCTTGCAAATAAATAAATAAAATATTTTTAAAATCCAAAACCAGCCGGGCATGGTGGCGCACGCCTTTAATCCCAGCACTTGGGAGGCAGAGGTAGGAGGATTGCTGTGAGTTCAAGGACACCCTGAGACTACAGAGTGAATTCCAGGTCAGCCTGGGCTAGAGCTAGACCCTGCCTCAAAAAACCAAAAAAAAAAAAATCATTTGGGGGGCACATGCTATAGTGTGGATTTGGAGGTCAGAGAACAACCAAGGTGTCTGTGCTCCACCTTCTTTGAGAGGGTTTATTGCTCTGCACCCATCAGACAAGCTCATCACAAGCTTTGGATTCTCCTGGCTCCACTTCCCGTCGTCACATGTAGGTGCGTTGGGATCACAGATGCATGTGCCACTTTGTGTCCAGCTTTACGCGGGTGCTGTTGACTAGAACTTGGACCTATAGGCTTTGCAAGCAAGTGTGGAGCCATCTCCCCATCCTTGAGTTTCTTTATTTGTTCTCAGTATTCCTAATAAATGTTGAGGCCTCGGTGAGGCTATTTCATGCATTTGTAATGCAGTTAGATTACTTTGTCACGTTCTCCATGCTATCCTGCAATCCTCTGATCTGTTAAAACATGGTTTTATAAAATTTGCAGAAACTGGGTGGGGCATATTTGTAATCACCCAGCATTTGGGCGGCACAGGCAGGAAGATTGCTAGTTCAAGACCAGCCTGGGCAATGCCTGTTTGTGGTGCTGCGGTTCAAACCCAGGGGCCTTATGCGTGCAAGGCAAGCACTCTACCAACAACTAGGTCCCCAGAACCATTATTGAGTTTTAAGAGTTTTTGGTAAGCTAGGGATAGTGACTCACACTTGTGATCCTAGGATTTAGGAGGCTGAGGCAGGAGGATTGCCATCAGTTCTCTGCCAGCCTATGGTTACAGTGTGACTGGGGTGAGGAAGTGATGTTGGAGATTGAGTTTTGGTCTGATTGAGCCTTTACCAGAAGTGAATTTCCAATTATAATTTTCCTACTCTTTTTTTTTTGGGGGGGGGGGCTTTTTCACTCGTTTAATAGTATCTTTTACAAAGCAGTAGATTTTATTTTCTGTACTACGAATTGAAACTAGGGCCTCACACATGCTAGGCATGGACTCTACCACCCCAGGCATGTTCCTCTCGCCGCCACCCAATAGGGTCTCGCTCTAGCCCAGGCTGACCTGGAACTCACTATGTAGTCTCAGGGTGGCCTTGAACTCATGGTGATCCTCCTACCTCTGCCTCCAGAGTGCTGGGATTAAAGTAGTGTGCCACCACACCCAGTTTATGTTTGTTCTTTTTTTTAAAAAATATTTTATTTATTCATTTTCAAGCAGAGAGAGAGAGAGAGAGAGAGAGAGAGAGAGAGAGAGAGAGAGAGAGAGCGCACCAGGGCCACCACCTTCTGAGTCTGGCTATGTGGGACCTGGGGAATTGAACCCAGGGCCCTAGGCACCAGAGGCAAGTGCCTTAACCGCTGAGCCATCTTTCCAGCCCTTATGTTTGTTCTTGAGACAGGGATTCATGTATCCTAGGCTGGCCTCAAACTTACCACATAGCGGAGGCTGGTCTTGAACTCTTGATCCTCTTACCTCCACTTTCCAAGTGCTGGGATTGTTCCCGGCCTGAACCTCTTTCTATATGTGGAATACTGTCAGTCATTCCATAGCCATTTCTATTTTGAAATCACAGGAGATGTGATTCCCTCACGTGATCTGTTCACATCCGTCATAAGAAGCAGGGGCAGAAAGAGTTGCTAGCTCCTCTCTTGAGACCCCAGCCACTCCCTCTCCTGTGGCTGCCTATGGTCTTGGAAGGTGCTCCAGTATATGGGGGATGGAAGGTTAGCTGACAGCTTTCAGGAAGCTGTCACCCATATGGGGTGGGACTTGGAGAGGTACAGCTTTTGCAAGTCACCCACCCACGTTCCTGTAAGAAAGCCCACTAAACCCGTTGGTTCACCAGGCTGGATTTGGGCACGCTGGCTCCTCGTGGTCTGGGGGTCCGTGGTGGGTTTGCATTTGTTCACTTCTCTCCAGGAGGTCAGTCACAAAATAGGTCCTACCCGTTCCTTTCTTTGGAGAGCACTGACTCACACAGGGACATCGGTGGGAGGGGGACAGGCGAGGCAGGATGTTCCAGACGCACATGTTCACGCCTCTCCTAGCAGGCCCCACCTGCCCTCACACACCCACTGGGCAGGTCTGTCGTGGCTTGAGCTGAGCTGTGACCCTGAATCACTTCCTGGAGTTCCTGGGAGGATTCTGGTTCTTTCCAAAGAACACTTCTGCTCCCCGGATGCCCTGGCACGGGGCCCAGGTGTTGTGGGGCATCCTTCCAAACTCGGATGATGGGAACTCCTGAACAAGACAAAGAAATGCGTTGGCCAGTTCCTCTTTATCTCGTCCCACTGAGTAAGGCTTGCGAGTGAATCCAGACATGGTATCACGTCACTGCTCGTTACTTCAGCCTGCATCTCCAGTGGATGACAGCGTTTTTACGTAACTCATGACGTTGTCTTGCCAAACAAAGTAACAGTTCCTTAAATAATGGCATGTAGTCAAGTTCCTCAGATTAGGTCAAAGATGTCCACTTGTAATTAGGCGTCAAAAGAGTACTGGATTCCAGGCTTCTCCCAAATTTACACTCCCCACTGCCCCTGGCCTGGCTCAGCCCAGGTAGGTGGAGGGCACCACAGGGTAACCTGGACCCCTTGCAGATCAGGCCTCCCGCAGCAGAGTTTTTGTTTAAATGTCCCTGCCCAAATCTTTCCACAGCTTCCTGCCCTCACAGCAGAGTTTCCTAAACTTTACCCAGAACATCCTTGCTATCTGTATTTTAATTTATTATATATTTTAATACGTTAGTATTTATAATTTTAGATATTATACAATAACTTCTTTTTTTTAGAGTAACTGATATTTCTGTCTGTTTTTTTAAATTTATTTTATGAGAGAGAGAGAGAGAGAGAGAGAGAGAGAGAGAGAGTGAACCAGGGCCACCACCTTGTGGGTCTGGCCTATGTGGGTACTGGGGAATGGAACTGGGGGCCTTAGGCACTGGAGGCAAGTGCCTTAACCCCTGAGCCATCTCTCCAGCCCAAATAGATTTTTAAGATAATCAATAACATAAGAGAGGATGAACAAATGTGCCTGAGACTTCCTACATGATTTAATAATAGTCACTGCTGTGATAAGAACCTTAAGTGAACTCAGCAACACAGTAAGGTAGATAATGTTATTTGTCCCCATTTTATGAATGAAGAAGCTGAACTTCTGGTTGAGTAACTTCCTGAGGTCACATAGCTAGGAAGTCACAGAGTTGGGATTTGAACCCAGCCTGTCATTCTCCACAGTCATGACCACATGCTTCTCAGAAGGGCCCAGACAAATGGACAATGACCTCTTTCTGATGACATAATCTGGCACCTGATCCTGCATCAGCTGTGATGGTGCGGGGCCTACTCAGGGCACCTGCTTCTATGGGGCAAACTCAATCTTGGTCACAGCCAAAGCCTCCAGCCTGGTTGGGTGACTCACTGCTTGCGTTGGAAGAGCAGCTCTCCTCCACCTTGAGGCCGCAGGCGGCTCTGGGAAGGCTCTGACTGAGGAAATGCGCCATCTCCCCCTGGATCTTTTTATCTATTTATTTATTTAACTTGTTTTTGAGGTAGAGTCTCACTCTAGGCCATATTGACCTCACAGTAAGTAACCATATTAAAAAACAACAACAACATATAAAACCATTTGTCTGGGCCAGACACAGTGGTCCAGGCCTTTGGCCATAGCAGAGGCAGAGGTAGGAGGATTGCTGTGAGACCAGCCTGAGACTACAGAGTGAATTCCAGGTCAGCCTGGGCTAGAGCCAGACTGAGACCCTACCTCAAAAAAACAAACAAAACCACATAAAACCATTTGTCTCTCTCCAAAGAGAACCCATGTTCTCCGTTTCTGAAATCCAGATTCCTCTGGAACACACACAACACATTTCGCTTCTCTGTTTCCTTCTCTAGAGAAAACCAGTACTGGGGTTAAAAGGACGGAGCTGTAGAGTTTGGTAATAGAATCCCCAAATCTTTTAGGTTTGGGTTTGAGACAAGGTCTTGCCCAGACTTGCCTCAAACTCACAACCCTCCTGCCTCAGCCTCCCAAATGCTAAGATTTCAAGCACGCACCATCATGTCTGCCTTCCGGTCTCCAGATCTCACCAAGAATCACCGTGTCACCTCCAGCAAGTTACTTAACTTTCTTGGGCCTCAGGGACTTCTTGAAATTCACTGTGTAGGTGTGTAGGAGCTACTCTGGGGCCTGACCCTTCCTCTCCTGAAGGAAGGAAGGCACCTGTTTTCTGCAGACAAGGTGGGGAGGTGGCCCTTCCTGGCTCAGAGGATCTTTTGCCTGTTCTGGCTTCAGAAAGCTCAGCTAGGGCAGGCATTTTCTTCTGGACAGGAGGGAGGGACAGAAAGGCTGTCTCCTTTCACAAAGTGTCAGGGCGTGGTGGCGCACGCCTTTAATCCCAGCACTCGGGAGGCAGAGGTGGAAGGATCGTCATGAGTTCAAGGCCGCCCTGAGACTACATAGTGAATTCTGGGTGAGACTGGGTTACAATGAGACCCTACTTCGAGAAGACAAACAACAACAAAGAATTATGAATGGGGCTGAAGAGGTGGCTTAGCGGTTAAGGCGTTTGCCTGCAATGCAGAAGAACCAGAGTTCGATTCCCCAGGGCCCATGTAAAGCCAGATGCGCAGGAAGGTGCAGGCATCTGGAGTTCATTTGCAGTGGCTGGAGCCCCTGACACACCCATTCTCTCTCTGTGTCTGCCTCTCTCTCCATCAAATAAATAAATAAATAATATATATATATATAGAATTATGAATGACTGGTCAGGGACTGGCATGGCACCAGGTAGAGCACTTGCTTAGCAGGAAGCCCTGGACCCCATCCCCAGCATCACCACACACACACACACACACACACACACACACACACACACACACACGACTGTTGAGCCAGCAGCTTCTCTCTCACGTTGTGACTAGACAGGCGAAAAGTATTCAGCACTTTCAAAGGGGGCCTGTGGACTGCACAATGTCTGCACACCAGAGTTGACAAAGGGTTCTGATCTGCCCGGATAAAGGACCTTAACCTTCAACAGCAAAGATACCAACAACTCAGAAATGGCAAAGAACATGAACGGTCACCAAAAGGACGTGTAGAGAAGGGAAATCAGCACACGAAGATGCTCACCTGCATTAGCCATTAGGGAGGCGAGAATGATATGGAACAGAATGGTTCAAACAAAAAACGCTGCTGCGCAGCCTTGAGCCCAGAGGTCGGAGGCCAGCTGGGAGTCCCAGGCCAGCCTGGGCGACAGTGAGACCCTGCGTCAAAAAAGAAAAACAAAACACTGGGCCGCCGGGGCATGGCTCAGCGACAGGCATTTGCCTGGCATACACAGGGCTCTCAGTTTGAGTCAGGAAGGAAGGAAGGAGGAAGGAATTGGGAAGGGAAGGGAAGGGGAGGAAGGATTAAGAATGATGAAAAGAAGAGAAGAAAGGGGCACCCCAAATGCTAGTGGGGATGTGGATGTGGGGCCTCTCATTAATTCTGGGGAACTGGGAATGGTTTGAATCTGGGAGAGTATGACGGTTTCTTAAGATCCTAGACATGGAGAGCTACCATGTAACACATTCTTGCATTTGTTCTCAAGAAATGAACACTTATTTTCTTCCAAAAAGTGCATGAATATGAATGTTCATACACAGACCATCTATACTTGCAAGTGGAGAGAGAGAGAGAGAGATTGAGAGAGAGAGGGAGAATGGGAGAGCCAGAGCCTTCAGCTGCTGCAAACTGCAGATGCATGCGCCGCTGTGCATCTGGCTCTATGTGGGCCCTGGGGGATCAAACCCATGTCGTTTGGCTTTGCAGGCAAGTGTCTTAACCACTGAACCATCTCTCCAGCCCTTGTATGCAGATTTTAGTCCTAATAGTCCCAAACTACAAGCAGCCAGATCTTGGATGGCTGAATAGAACCAACTATGGCACAACCACGCCGCAGAACGCCACTCCCCATGGAAAGGGGGCCAGTGTGCGGCAAGCAGAGTTATGCGGGGTGAAAGAAGGCCAGCTTTCTGCCTTCCACCATGGCAGCTTATCATGTTGTCCATTTTACAGGACAAACAACTGAGGCCCAGAGCCGGGCAGGTCGGGTTTAATGAAGATCTGGGCACATGCAAAGCTGCATCTCCAACACCATCAGCTGCTGCTGCTGTTTCTCAACGCACATAAATCTAATGTAGGCCACAAACTCATGCTTCAAATGTGCATTTATATGGCCCAGACAGTAAGCCTGAGAGTCTCTCCATGAAGGAGTGAAGAGGGGCCTGGTTACAGTTGGGGGGACCCTGATGCAAATACTGACCCAGCCATGTCACCTTGGGCAAATCATTTCCCCTTTCTGGTCCTCACTTTTCTCATCAACAAAACGGACACAACACTCTCTACCTTAGAAGGTTCTTCTCCTTCTCCTCCTCCTCCTCTTTGTCTTATTGTTGTTGTTGTTTGTGACAGGGTTTTTTTCACATTGTACCCCAGGTTGGTTGTTAACTTACTATATAGACCAGGCTGGCTGCAAATTTATGGCAATCTTCCTTCCACAGCCTCCTGAGCACTGGGATTACAGGTTTTAGTCACCATACCTGACCTTGGAGCTGGGGATCAGGCTCAGTTGATAAGAGTGATTGCCTACCATGCATAAAGCCCTGGGTTCAATCCCAGCGCCAATTAAAACCAGGCATTGTGGTCCACGCCAATAATCCCGGCACCTGGAAGATGGAGGCAGAAGGACCAGAATTCAAGTTCATCCTCAGCTAGTGAGTTGAGGCCATTCTGGGCTACACGAGGCCCTGATCCCCACCCTCGCCAATAAAAGAGAAGAATTTACTTAATGGATACTTTCAGACGATGAAGACAGGCCTTGTCCTTCCAGACATCTGCACTCACAGTGGGTGACTCTTCCCTCTACACCTACAGGGCCTGCACATCAGACCCAAGAAGCCACAGGGAGCTCTGACCAGCCTCTGGGATCCCATGATCTCACCATAAGCTCGCTAGAGCATGCAGCAAATACTGCCTATCCACCAGCTCCTGCGTAGAAACAGCCTCACCTTTTTTACACATGGGTAAACTGAGGCTGAGCTGTCCAGCTATGGGCTGCAGAGCACACTTGCCTGGCTCATGTCAGAGCCAGAGGCCTGGCTGGCAGTTCTGGAATGCAGAGAAGCCGGAAGCCACGCTCAGCTGCTGAGCTGGCTCCCTAGGGGGCATCAGCTGTGTCCCACTTGGGTGGGAGGCTGTCCCATGAATCACCTGCACACAGGGCAGTGAGGTCACCCAGGAAGGAGTTGAATGGGGCCTCCTTGACACCTTGGGCAGGTGGATCCTGCCCCGTGACGATTACACAGGTGGAGATAGGAGATGCCCCGAGGTGGTGCATTCATCCTGCACCAGGTACGTACCCAAGCAGGTGCTGCAGCAAGAGAAGGGAAACTGAGGCTTGAGGCGGGAAGTGCCCTACACCAGGACTAGGTTTCTAGGTGATTTTGTACAAAGAGAACATCTGATTTTTGTTTCTTTGGAGACAGATGTTCTCTCTGGAGCCCCAGCTGGCTGCAGACTGGAGAGCTGGTTGCTTCAGCCTCCAGAGTGCTGGGATTGCACACATGGCTGCCAAGCCTTGTTTGAGAATACCTAATTTAGCTGGGCATGGTGATGCACACCTTTAGTCCCAGCACTCAGGAGACAGAGGTAGGAGGATCCCTGTGAGATGAAGGCCAGCCTGAGACTACAGAGTTCCAGGTCAGCCTGTGTAGAGACCCTACCTCATAAAAAACAAAAATAATAAAAATAAATAAATATTTTAAAACTTTAAGAAGAAATCAAAGGCTACTTCATGGAAGGCTCTCTACGAATGCACACGCCTTGGTTTCCGCAAAGCCCGTGATTTCCTACTCCACGCGTGTCCGTCTCCACACGTGCCTGTGGCTTGCACGGGAACACGTGCGCCCAGCGGGCTCAAGGCGTGAGGCCTGCGCCCCGATTCCTGGGCACAGGGATCCGGGCGGGCTCAAGTTTTTAATAACATTAAATATATTTGACCCAATATACCAGAGACATTGATTTAACAGGCCGTTAGTACAAAAATGAGCATTATTCTTTCTACAGTTTTCATTCAGATCTTTGCCACCCAGTGCATTTTGCATTCCCAGTTCTGCCCAGCCACAGAACCCAGGCCCCGGAGCCACCTGTGGCTGGTGGCACTGGTGTCCTCAGCGCCCTCCAGGACTTCCCACGACCCCATCCCCGTCTCCCTGACAGGGATTCCTGGCCAAGTGCCTGGCCCTCGCGGTGTCCTCCTCAGTCGCAACGTGGCAACCGAGGCGGACTTGACTCTGCATCAGGCTCCTCACCTCACTTCCAGGTCTTCCAGTCCCCGAAGGCCCCGGCACCCGCCCTTGGGGACCTCTTGTCGACAGTGGCCGTGGGGTGCGGGTCCACCACCCACTGGGTCAGCCTCGGCCCGAGATCGGAGTTGTCTGTCCAGACGAGCTCCACGGGACGGGACGGCAGGGGCTGTGCCGAGTCGCCCCTTCCCACCCTGCGCTTCCCCGCGGGTGGGCGCGGCCCGACCTGCCCCGCGCTCGGGTCTCCTCGCCTTTCCCGCTCGCAGGGGCCCCAAGGTCCCCGGCACCAGCGAGCGTGGCAGCGTGTGGCGTGGCGACCTGTCGGGACGCGCGGCTGGAGCCTGAGTCGGCGTCCCCGCCGCGCAGGGCGGGTGGGCGCAGGGCGGGTGGGGCGCCCGGGACACAGCCCGACTCCCCCCGCGAGACCAGCATCGCTGCCCGTGGGTGCCCTGGGGGCTGCCGCCCTCCGCCCCACAGGAAAGCCGGGCCGACAGCACCCAGGAAGGAAGGCCCCCTCGCCCACGGCCCGGGCGACGTCAGCGCCCCGCCCTCCGCCTGGGGTGCCCGGGCTTCTCCTCCCCCGGCCGCCAGCCCCGGCCTGCGCGCAGTTCTCTGGAGCCGAGAGACAGGTAAGGGGTCTGGCCAGGCCCGCGGGGGTGGGTGTTTCCAGGGGGAGACATGAGCCCCAGCTCCGGACCCTCCTCCCCGGCTGGGAGAAAGCTGGGAGGACGTCTGGGGTTGTTCCGAGGCTTCTGCCAGTCTGAGCCTGGCCGAGGTCCAGGACCAGCTCTGGATTATCCCTGGATTGCCCTGGGGCTTTCCGCACACCCCTTGCCTTACCGAGCCTCAGTTTCCCCATTTGCGAGATAACCAGCTCTGGATTATCCCTGGATTGCCCTGGGACTTTCCGCACACCCCTTGCCTTACCGAGCCTCAGTTTCCCCATTTGCGAGATCACCAGATCTCTAGAGACTTTTCCTCCCTGCTGCTATGGGTCCTAGCGGCCCAGGAGGGTGGGAGGGGTCCCAGCTTCTGTCTGGCTCAGATCGGGTTAAAGGCGCCACCCTCGCTCCACCTTGGGCCCCAGCCAGGCTAGGGGACCCCGGAGGAGAAAATG
>PVHP010053481.1:0-10742 GCA_004024765.1 Zapus hudsonius
AGGTTGGTAAGATGCTTGTCGCACAAGCATGAGGACCTGAGTCCTTTCCCTGATACCCATGTAAATTCTGGGTATGGCAGCATGAACCTGTGACCCCAATTTGGGGAGATGGAGACAAATAGATCCCTGAGGCTTTCTGGCTAGCTAGTATAGGTGAATTGGGGAGTGGACTGCAGGTTCATTGAGGAACCTTGTCTGAAAAATAAGGTCGTGAGACGAAGGACACACAATTCCATTTATTTCTCATTATTATTTAATAGACTATTGTTGTGGTCAGCTTCCTAGTTGCTGCGCAAAAAAAAAAAAAAAAGCAGCTTGTGGAGAAATGCGTTTATTTGGCTTAAGGACACAAGGGGAGACTCCATCCTGGCAGGGAAAACGATGGCATGAGCAGAGGGGTGGACATCACCTCTGCCACAGCACTGGAAATAGTGGCAGGAAGGTGTGCCAAATACTAGCAAGGGGGAGCTGGCTTATAACCCCCATAAGCCCACCGCAACAACACAGCTCTAGTGAGGTTCTAATTCCCGAATTGCCATCAGCTGAGGATCGATCTATCAGAACACATTCATTTGTTTGTGGGGGACACCTGGATCAAACCATGACAGCTATATAAAAATTCTCTTGTCTTGAGATTTTGATATTTCATACATTGTGGATATTTTGTATTAATTATATCTGGGGTCAGGGGTATAATTTAGGAGTAGAGCACTTGCCTGTCATGTATGAGCCCTGGGTCTGATCCATACCACTGCAAACTGTCAATGTAACTTATCTTGACTTTTGCATGTTTTCAGCACAACCTTCAATATTTCACCAAAGCCAGTGTCTCATGTCTTATGCTGGTCCCAACTCTAATATGCAAATGTACCTGTTGTGGTTATTATTGTGTTGCTCCAACTCAGGAACAATTATTAGCCCCAAGAAGAAAAATAATTTTAAAGCTCCTGTATACATAGCATCTAAATTTGTGTCTGGTGTGTAGCGTGCATAGAGTGAAGAGCAGGTGTCTAGACAGCACATTCCCGTGTAGCAACATTGGCGAGCACACAATGGCCAGTCTCAGCCTCCTAATCAGGCTACTGAATTCTTCCTGCAGGCATTTTAAAAGCACACATAGTTCAAAATCATAAAATCCTCACAAGCATAATGTAACCTATTGAGCAAGTAGTGGGCATTGACTGGCAAGAGGGGCCATGAGTAGAAGGGGAGAGAGTCTAAGCCTGTAAATAATTGATCAGTCTGACAACCCCTGGTCCCAGTCACTGGTTCCTTCCCTCACTGAGGCTCCAAAAACAAGACAGAATTCTGTCAAAGCTCTTGAACGCCCTCCCCAGGCCTGAGGCAAAACCCTGTTGCTGAAGAAACCACAGAGTGCCATCAATCAGCATTGAGAGACCCTTCGCGGTCCGGAATGGTAACCAGCCCACAAATGGTAGATGGTGTAGTGCTGGAAGGCACTGCATAAGCTGCCAGGGAAAGCTGGTCAATGACAGTGGGAACTAACAGAAAGCACTGGCCTGAAACACAGCCTGCTGCCGTGAGTAGGCTGACCACACCTCCTACTGGGAGAGAACAGCGAATCAAGAAAGGAGCACTTGTGCAATGGAGGAGCCTAGGCCTGGGGGAGACAATCAACAGCTTTTAAACGTAGCCAAATATTCCACTTAGTGAGGGGGAGCCCTTAACTGGAACTGGGGATTTAGGGCGATATGCACTGGATCCCAGGCTCTTGGGTTCCCAAGAAAAGATGCACTATGGGAGCGATTGATAGAGAGGCTACTAAAAATAGAATCTAGGTAATCCAGAATTGTGTATATCTGTTAACCTATACCGATCTCACTCTCCAATGGAGATTGTGATTGTATTTTTCAGAATGCAGCGAAAGAGCTGTGGCTCATCTAACCCTACCAACCGACCGTAGGCCAATAGCTGAGATCCTGGCAAGAGATGAGCCACCACAGTCATATCATGGAGGACCCATATGGAATCCTGCAGAGAATTATGGGATGAACAAGGGAGCCACAGCCATTCAATCAACACAGGATAACCCACGATTTTCGATACAAAGACCCCTAAGTTCTCAACATTAAAGCAGCCTTCATACTCACCCACCACGACTAAGGGAACTGAGTGGAAGAGGGGACAGAAAGATTGTAAGAGCCGTGGTGGGGGAGAATATCCAGAGGCATGATGCCCCTGAGTAACAACATACTAGGGTCAGGAGAACCGGGCTGACTCCTAGGCTATCCATGGTCCCCTGCCCCAAGGACTGATCCAGACTGCCCACGGAGGAGGATATCCAGCTGATTGGGGATGGGGAAGAGGGGCATTAGGGAACTGGGGATAACAACTCATTGTTTGCCCACTAAATAATATAACTCATTATGGACAATAAAAAAAAAATTTTTTTTAAAAGCACACTTAGGACACTTCCTACATGCCAGGCATTGGGCCTAGTCCTCCTACAAAGGAAGAGGTGAGTGAGAGCCATGTCTCTTGAAACTTAGATGGCACCAATGACAATACAGAGATATGAGTGCTGGGTGGAGCAGAAGGGCCTCCTTAAGAAAAGCTTAGTTGGGTGTAGTAGTCTGTTGGAGTGTCCATAACAACAGGGCACAGACTTAAACAATGCAAATTTACTTTTTCCCTGTTTGGGAGACAAGAAGTCCAATATCAAAGTGCTGGCAACATTGTTTCCTTCTGGGGCCGCTCTCCTGGGCTGGCAGGTGTCCAGCTGTCGTGCCTTTTATCTGCACATCTGCCTCTGATCTTTGTCTTCTCATAAGGACACTAGTCACATTGGATTGTCACCAACCCTAATCACTTCATTTTAACGGAATCTCCTCTTTAAAGACCCTAATTACAAACACTTTCTAAGATAATGGGGGATGGGATATTAACATATGAATTGGAGGGGGGTATCTTTCTTGGAGGGACATCATTCAGCCCCTAACAGAAGAACCACATAGCACAGAGCTTTCCCCCTACTAGACAAGCACTCTGTCACCGAGCTACTAGCCTCCAGTTTCCCATGAAACTAAAGAAAACCCATTACATATTTACTAAGCTGTTTACTCCTCAAGTATGCACACAGTACCCTTTATTTATGAGTCCTTTTAAGCTCTAGGTCAGAGACAAGAGGAAAATAACTAATTTCACATTACTGTTTTATTGAGAAAAGTGCTGTGCTCTGAAGACGTAAGAAAGAACTCACCACGGGGAGGGGCAACATGGATTTGGAATTAATGAGGCTTCCCTGAGGAGGTGACATTTGAGCCTTATAAAATCAAGTCAACTAGACTAATAAAAAGAAGAGGAGAAATGCAGGCACGCAGTAAGATATGTACAAAGGTCCTGAGGTAGGAAGGAACAATGAGTGGAAAGCAAGTCAACAGAACAGGAATGAACCACAGAGTGCAAGCCAGGATTGAGGCGTGACAGAGATAAAAAGGTAGGCCATTCTTAAATGTGTTAAGAACTCCAAACTTTACCCATAGAGAAAAAGAGAAACCTTCTACTTGCACTCACAGCCTGGACACTGACAACCTGAATTTTATGACCTTATGCTAGTTCTACCTTCATGACTTTCTCCAGGACTCATCTGTCTAGGTAAATGATGTGATGCTTATTGCCCGATGTCGTGGTTTGATCCAGGTGTCCCCCACAAACAAATGAATGCGTTCTCAGTGATCAATACTCAGCTGATGGCAGTTCGAGAATTAAAACCTCACTAGAGATGTGTTGTTGGGGGTGGGCTTTTGGGGTTATAAGCCAGCTTCCCCTTGCCAGTATTTGGCACACCTTCCTGCTGCTGTTTCCAGTGCTGTGGCGGAGGTGATGTCCACCCCTCTGCTCATGCCATCATTTTCCCTGCCAGGAAGGAGTCTCCCCTTTCCTCCACAAGCCGCTTTTTCTTGGGTTCTTTCTGCGCAGCAACTAGAAAGCTGACTGCAACATCCAAGCATGCAAAAGCTCCCCTTCTCTACAATAGAATATATCGACAGTTTGCATTCTAAACATTTTTAATGTTAGTGGTGGTTTAATGGGAAATCTCCCATAGCCTCAGGTGTCTGGATTACTTGCTCTTCAGCTGATGACAATTGGGAAGTGGAGCCTTGCTGGAGGAGGTGACATTGGGGTTTATTATCTCAGCTTGCTAGGTAGCTCAGTCTTGCTGGTATCTGTCAATGCTGTGACAAGAAGTGATGACCAGCCTCTGCTCTGCTCTGCTTTCCTGCCATGATGAAGCTAACCTTTGAGACTGTAAGCCCGAAATAAGAAGGTAACTATAACAATGTCTTTCTTCAAAATCTACCACTTGATTTAGGTGTCCTAACAAAGCTCCTACTTTGAAAGACTCTATCTTTAATACAGCTTCTGTTTCTCATTAAATTCTGGTCATAGCTTCCCCTCACAGAGTCACAGTGAACACTGAGCAAGAGGGAGGTAATTAAACCTGGAGCTCTCTTTGGCACAAGAGAAATAATCTCACTTTGTCTTATCCACAGGTTGTGTTATGATACATGGGAGAACTTTGGCCTGGAGCCCTGAGAAGATCTGCACAGGTGAACAATGAACAATGAAACAAGTTTGTTATTCAGGGAAATCCAGGTGATGTAAAAATAAAACAGGACTTGCAAATGGCACTAGGGGAGTTGGAGAGAGACCCCACACAATGTTGCCAAGCTCCTCCTTAACCCCTCCCCACTCAGAGCTTTGCCCTGCCTCCTGCAGGATCAAAATGGGTTTTCTTGTGGGTATTCTTGTTTGATATTTTTTTCTTAAACATGTATGTACTTTTTTCTGGTGATTTTTTTTTATTCTACACCCCAATACCCTAACAGCAGTTAGGGTTATTTCTTCAGAGGGGGGATTGTGACGTGAATTCCTTCAGGCAAGTTCTATAGATCCCCCCTTGAGGGGGAGGGGTTTCTAGCTAGGGTTCAAACCTAGGTGCTAAAACTGATTGGTCAGGTATCGACCAAGCAGCTGTCTCTCTGGCTTACATGGTGGAGGTCTTACAAAGTCACTAAAACAAAGTCCAGCCTTTTATTCCTGCACATGGCGTCTTAAGAGAAGGACTTACAGGCCTTAAAAAGTTACGGCTTTCCCTCCACTCCAGGTTGGGTGAGGGGGGACTCAAGATTTTTCCCACATGAACCTTTTTCCTCATGATGGGAGCCCTCTGTTATCTTTTCTTCGTTTGTTTGTTTGTCTGAAAGGCATAGATTTTGCTAAAACCTCTCCCACGTGTTCTCTCCATACTGGTGGCTGGAGAACTCTGTAACTTCCCATTCTCTTTTAAATAAAGTGTCCCACTATACCTTATCCTCTGATGGTCTATTAACTCTTTAACTTTATAGACAAGAATTCAGGTACTCCTTAAATTCGGAGGTACATTGGAATTTGCTGGGTATTATCTAAATTCTAATCCCTAGCTCCCCTGCTACATAAATGGTGCATGTTTTCCAGGAAAAAGAAATTCCGGAGGATCTTTTTGTAACTTTTTGTCACAACTTTCTGTAACATTTTGGGAACAGAAAGGGAGAAACACTTTTTCCCCCTTCCCCCAAATTCAGCTGCTTGCCACTGAGGACAATGGGTGGCTGAGAGACCACTCAAACTAGATGGAGGACTCCCCCGGGGGGGACCATGAGCCTTTTGTCGGGATAATGGCTGGATAGTTTGGTTTTTGACTTTTTGCCTGAATAGAGGCAGAGAAAACTATTTCTTTTTCCACTTGCTTGGCCTGCCCTGTTTTCCTAAAATTACATTCATAGATAGAGTTGTTATATAAAAAATGTCTAATTCTTCTGATACTGGATTATATGTTTTCTATTATTAGATAAGGAGTTAAGTCAATTTGGTGCAATTTCTCTTAATTCTATAAGTTTCCCACAGTGGACAGCAATCCAACACTATCTACACTGAACCACTCTACACTGGTCACCCTATATGGAACACTCCCCATTTCTGGGGTAAATACCCCACTTCCTGCCTCACAGTGAGACAGGAAAAAACTCTGGCAATGTAATATATGATTGATGGGTCTATTTCTGTAGGTAGAGCCCTTTCCCTCTCTGAGAGATACCCCCAGCTGCCATAACTTCATGTCCTATTCAGCAGGAAATAGATAAGAGAGAGTCATCATCCATATTTCCCCAACAGCAGTTGAGGTGTTCTCAAGAGAGGGGAGGAAATGTGGGAGTTAGAGAGAAACCCCCACGCAGTGTTGCCAGGCTCCTCCTTAACCCCTCCCCAGTCGGAGCCTTGCCCTGCCTCCTACAGGATGAAAGTGGGTATTCTTGTGGGTATTCTTGTTTGATATTTTTTTCTTAAACATGTGTGCACTATTTTTCTGGTGATTTTTTTCGATTGACACCCCAGTACCCTAACAACACTGAGGGTTATTTCTTCAAAGAGGGGATTGTGACAGTTAACTCCTTCAGGCAAGTTCTATAGACCGCCCCCCTTGAGTGGGAGGTGTATCTAGCTAGAGTTCAAACCTAGGTGCAAAAACTGATTGGTCAGGTATCGACCAACCAGCTGTCTCTCCAGCAGGCTTACCTGGTGGAGGTCTTAAAAAGTCACTTAAAGTAAGTCCAGCCTCATTTTAGGAGAAGTACTTACAGGCCTTAAAAAGGTAAGGCCTTCCCCCACCCCAGCCATTAGCCTGGGGTGAGGGAAGGCTCCATATTTTTCCCACATGAATCTTTTTCCTCATGATGATAGTCCTCCGCTATCTTTTCTTCTTTTACTTGTTTAGCTAAACAACATAGATTATGTTAAACCCTCTCCCACGTGTTCTCTCCACACTGGTGGCTGGAGATCTCTGTAACTTCCCATTCTCTTTTAAATAAAGTCTCCCACTGTACCTTATCCTCTCGTGGCCTATAACTTTAATTCTTTAACTTTATAGACAAGAATTTGGGTACTCCTTAAGTTCTGAGGTGCATTGGAATTTTGCTGGGTATCATCTGAATTCTAATCCTCAGATCCCCTGCTACAGCACCTGTGGTTTGTAGTACTTTCCTTCAGGCTCTGGAAAAAAATGGTAAACTTAAATAAATCCAGTGGGGCATGAGAGAAACCAAGACCTCACAGGAAGCCATGGTGAGGGAAAGAGAATCCATGAATATTATGGTTCGGGCCTTGTATGTGCAGGTGGGGGCCAGAGGACAACCTCAGGTGCTGCTTACCTTTTTTTTTTTTTTTTTTTTTTTTGAACTAGGGTCTCACATTGGCCTGGAGTTTTCAAAGTAGACTACTGGAAGAGTTGGCCAGCAAGCTGCCTCCCCAGCACTGGGATTATAAACACACATTATCATGTCCATCTTTTGGATTCTGGATTCTGGGGCTCGAATTTAAGTTCTCATGATTACAAGATAATCACTTATCAACTGAACCATATCCCAGCCCTAATGTTAGATAGTAAATGTACTTTCAAGCATTCAAATCACATGAAGCTATGGCGGACATCTCTTTCAAACCACCACACCAAATGACCATAGCCTGACTCATCTGAATCTGTCAGCCAGAACAAGCCATATGTCCTCCTTTCTCTGTCTTCTTCAAGCATTTTTAAAATTTATTTTTCTGAGCCATAGTCTCACTACCTCACTGAGTAGCTAATCTAGGCTGATTTCAAACCTGTAATCCTCCTGAGTGTTGGGATTATAGGTATGTGGCACTATGCCTAACACACCTTTCTTTGTTTTAAGCTGCAAGTATTTTGTGACAGTGATAGAAAGCTAACACCATGAACAATGCCTCACACCCACACCATGTTTCTTCCCAGCAGGATCCAGGCTCTGAATTCTTTAAAATGTTTTTAAATTGTTATCTGAACACACACATTGGAAAATGGCTCAGGTTCAAGTTTTGCTTTAATCAAGTGGAATTGTGCCATGATTTTGTTTAGTCATTAAAGTATTCTATAGCACATCTTGAGAATAAGAGCCCTTTAAAGAGTTTTAATCAGTCTCAGTCAATCTTGAACAAGGTAAAGTTACAATGTATTTGCAACAAGACAGCAGGGGACTGAGACCAACAGCCTGAGCATTCTGTGTCTTTTTTCCACTACATTGGAGTTTTCTAGAGTTCAGGCTTCAGTTTTTATGTCCTTCACTATGTTACTCTTAGCTTAGACATAACAAAGTCATTTCAGATGTCTCACCATGTGCTGATATATTTATGATATATATATGGATGGGTTGAGAGCCTAAGGCAGAGGCCTGCCCATGGGGGGGTATTAACTCCCAGGGCAAAAAATTTCTTCTTTTAGATTTAATTTTTGAAGAAAAATTTTCTCCTTTGTCTTTCAGAAGAAGTAAGAGTTCATTCATATCCTTAAAGGGTTAGGGATTCTTGAGGTAAACAGATACCCCAGAATACACTGTTAGAATTAGAAGATGACAGGACCACCCAGATCAAACGTCCAGTACATCCTTCTCTCCTGGAGTTTCTTATTCCAGACATACACCTACATTGCTAGGTGCTGCTAGCCAAGGACAGAAATCCCAGCTCAGAGCTGAGCATGCCTATAATCCTAGCACTAAGGTGACTGAGGCAAGAGAATTTCAAACTTCAGGTAAGCCTGGGACTCTGTCCATATATATATATATATATATATATGTTGTTCCTTGGCTTAGTTGGGGAGTTTCAGCACGCATCAACTCCCTGTTTGTCCATGGAGCTGGGTCAGCAGAGGCTTGGAATAGCTGTGAGCTGACGAGAGATGGACACTCTCGGGAGAACGCGGCAGTGGGCAGTTTTCATTTATTGTATAGATAACAGTTTTTTATATACAGGAGGAGGCAGGAGTAGGGGCATAGGCAGCAAGGAGATTGGTAGGGGCAAGATCTGTGAATACTTCATGATTTGATTGGTAGGGGCCAGTACCCTTTGGATACCTATTTTGCATAGATAAATTGAGGGGCCTTTGTGACTCTATATATGTATATGATGCCAGCAGAGGAAATGTAACCTCATTGTTTAGGTTTGTTATTGCAGCTGGACTACGTTTAGGCCTTGAATTGCCTGCTTATCTCAGGGAATAGCTGTGGCATGCCTGGAGGCTGGAGTATCCAGGATTCACTGAGATTTATAGGGGTCCTCAGACTGCCTCAACTTCCTTAACAGAAGGAGACAGTCCCAGAAGCCTGCCAGACTCAACAAAATCCTATATCCTCCATGCCCCTTTAGCAGAATAACACACACACACACACACACACACACACACACACACACACACACACACACACACACATATATATATATATATATATATATATATATATATATATATATATATATATATATATAGTTTATCAAATTGTCTCTTAGTGGTCCCACAAAAATCTCCAAATGAACACATCCAAATATGGCTTCAGTATGGTCTATGAAGGGATCGTGGTGAAGAGGGTGGATGCTAGCTAGTCTGCCTGGGCTTGACATCTGTCTTTGCCACTTGCTACTTGTGGGACCTCCATGTGACTCCTAAGTTCAAGTTTCTACTTACTTCTTGACACTGACCCTCTGCAGTGGCTGTACTACCCTCATATGTTTTCCCTTCCCCACACCCTATACCAACTGTCCGGCCACCCCAGGCTTTGAACCACCTTCTTCTACCACTGTCTAGGGTCACTATCCTGTCCACCCTCGCCTATCGCATCACTTCCTTCTCTGACCTCACTGATCTTTCCAAGACATTCAAATCTCTCACCATGTGCTCTCCAAGGCTGAGTATCTCAGGCATCAGGTAGAATTAGTTATGTGAATGCATAGCTGGTCAAAATGCTGACAATAAGTGAGTTCTCAGCCCTAAAGGAAATGTCAGTCTCCCTTCCTGGAGGCTTGGGGTCATGTGAGAAGAGGGCTGGAGTGAGGGGGGGAGTACCATAGAATCGTCCTCTGGACATGACGTGGCCATTGCACTCAGGCAGTTGTGGTTATCTGTACAACAGCAGGTGCGTGAGATTGGACCTATCTACATTCCAACATGGATGGGGGGCCTACGAGGCCTCACCCCTCCTGAGGAGCTATTGGCAGTTAATGTTTGCTAGGAGAGAGGGACAGATTTTGCTTAATGGTATAGCCCACTGCTAAATTGCCCGTGCTTTGGTAATTAATCCCACACCCATGATCATGTGAACAGTCCTAATTAAACACAGTAGCCCACTCAAAAAAAAGATAGAAAATAAATATGGGACTAGTCCGAAAGAAGGAGCTTAGTGTGGGAAGGGGCCAAAGAAGGTAACGAGGTGACCAGGATAAAAATACTTATAGAAAAATAAAGCAAAGTAAAAAAGAAAAATCTTATATAGATATATAAAATTTGTCAAACAATAAACTAATTTTTTAAAGAGAACTTTTTGGTGGAGTTATTTTTCCTGAGAATGAATTGGAAAACAAACTGAGGCCTGGAGGTTCTCTGGGCTTAGACACAGGGAGCAGAGACTGACCAGCAGAGCAGGGAATAATGAGGGTAAGGATGTGAGAACATGCTGAAGGTTAAAGATGAAGGTGGGGGGGTGGAGCAAGATGGTGACCGAGTAACAACGTCGCCAGGACTCTCCGGAAAGGTTTGACCCCCTCAACTGGTATCCAGGCTTTGGACACCGGCCGAACCCGAGTTCGGACTCTCACTCCCTCCCGAACCCCTGGGCTGCAGCAGACGGGGTTCGGGAGCAGCTCTCTGCTCCCCTGTGGAGCAGAGGGCCGAGCCCTCCCCCCCC
>PVHP010053482.1:0-10700 GCA_004024765.1 Zapus hudsonius
GCATTGTGTCATAAATCCCCAGGATTTATAATAACACATAAAGTATTATTATCATGTATCTATTTTATTCTTTTCCACTTATATATGGTTGGTCTTACTTTCCAACTATGAATCTACTTTAAGTATATAATTCTTATATTGAATTATAATATGTAACTCACATACCCAAAAGAAATATTTCATAGTTCCAGTATAATTAATAAAACAAAGCCAAGATATAAAAGTCTTAATTATTGGCAATATAATGCATATGCTTTATTCTTTTCTTTACGTGTGCATGTTCGTGTATGTGTGAATATGTGTGTATGGGCATGAACATGCCACATTGCACATGTGCAGGCCGGAAGATAGCCTCAACATGTCTGTGTTCTTCTACTAGGTCTCTTACCACTGTGCTTTGAACAGATCTGGATCCAGTGCATCTGGCTTTACATGGGTGTTGGGGAGGATAAAACTCACTGGAAAGGATAAATCTAGGGTCAACAGATTTTACAAGCACACCCTTTTAAACTCAGAACCATCTCCCCAGCTTCCAGTATATTTTTATTCTTAAAGCACAATGCCAAGGTTTATTTTCTTATTTGTTAGAGTAACCACAATTACTTTAATTATTTTCCCTTAGCAAAGAAATAAAAATGTTTTATTTTTCCATGTCTTATTTTAAATATCCAAATAGAATAAAAGTATTTACTTGAAAGGACAGACAGACATGATTGCACATAAATGATTTCAGATAATGTATGAATATTGGAACATGAATAAATCATTTCCAAATTCAAAGGCAAAACACTAATAAAAGCAATATTATCCTCAGAATGTTGACTTAAAACATTTTCATCTTTGAAGTAATAGCCAGAGAGATGACTATGAGCATTACAGAGGAGGCAGACAGAATGTGAATGAGCAAACTTGAATGCATTATTAAATTAGGACATCTTCTACTGAATCCAGAAACATGAGCCTGTAGAAATCTCTTAGCATGTTGGCTCTCATTGTCCACCTCAAGAACATACTTTGAATTGTTCTAGTCCTTCTGTTTGGGTCACTTCTGTGTTTTCCCTAGAGCATATCATGCAGTTCCAAGGTTTTGTTGATCATTCATGAGCTGATGACTTCCAAATTTAATCTCCGATTTTAGCTCTTGTTCAACTTCAGAAGAATATGGTCAACCACTGTCTTTGAGGGGCCACATAAATATATACTTGCTATGTTTAGTGCAAATTCGGTCTTGATTTGTTCACTCTAAAGTCCTATCCTTTCAACACATCAGTAAACCTTCTACAATCTAGTTAGCTGTATTAAGCAGAAACCTGCAGTTTACTCAGCAAATCCTATTAGCTCTCTGCCCAAGCTCGATTTGAAACCCATTAACTTCTCTCTGCTATTTCTGTCACTAATCTTGTTCAAACCAACATTATTTCCATCCAAGATTGTTATAGTAGCCTGCTCATTGAACTCTTGATTTCTAAATTTGACTTATATAAATGATTCACTCCATAGGACCCACTCCTGTTTTTAAAACCACTTTAAAGACTTCACATTGGCATGGTTCATTGACCTATGTACATCAACCTGCAGAATGCCCATGCTTTGGATTGTCTGGATCTCTAGCTCGTTCTAGACACACTGAGCTGATTTTCTAAGCTTGCAGCATCCACACAGGCTTCTTCCTACTTGTCACATAACTGGTTCCTTCTGGTCTTTGGATTTCTGCTCTGATGTCAGCATTTCAGAAATGTCCATGAATACTCTAAAGTATAAATCTGAATGAATGATTTTCTTATCCATTTTCCTATTTCCTTTACTGAGTTGATCACAATCTGTAAGGATCTTATAAGGTTGAGAACTGTCTCCCCTCTAGTGGATATGGCTGCTGGGGGAATGGTTCTTTCCATAGCCATCCCTTCTCTCAAAAGAAAGTTTTCCAGAATATAATAAATATGGAATAATGTTAATTACTTTTACATAGCTATGATAAACTGCCTGTGAGAACAACTTAATGAAGAAAAAACTCACAGCACATGGTTCTAGAGCTTTTAGTCCTTTCTCTTTGATTCTGGGTGTGTGTGGAAAATGAGCTGTGCCCGTCATGGCAGACAGGAAGGAGAGAGAGACAAAGGGCCCGGAAACAAGCTTAACCTTCAAAGGCACAATCCCATTGGCTTACTTTTTCTAACTAAGCCCTATTTTCCCAAATTTTCAGCACCTCCCAAAATGGCATCACTAGCAAGAAACCAAGCATTTAGCATGAGTCTTTGGGACACATTTCATATCCAAACCACAGCATATCAGCCCTACACTTTTAATTTATTTATCAACTGAGAACAAGAATTATCTTTCAGGTAGTATTCTCGAGAACCTTAAATGACAATATAAATATTACAAGGAAATACCTTTAACCATTAAGTCATCTTCCCAGCCCAATATTGATATTACTACAGAATCTGGAATATGTCAACTACTCCAGGAATATGATAAACCCAATAGAAAACATCTATTATCAGCAGCAAATACACATCAATAATGCTTATATGTCCTGGTATTCTTCCAGGATGATGTCCATCGCTGCTTGGGAAACTATGGATATTAAAACCATGTAATATTCATCACAAAAACATATAAAATTCAAATTTCAGTGCTCATAAATTTTAAAGATATATACACATTTATTTTGTGCACATGCTATTTATGTTTATTTTGTTGTTTATAACAACATTGAATTGAAATTACAAAAACCCTATTACCAAGACTAAGTTGTCAAGTAAAAACAGATTATATCTGGGGGAAAAGAAAGGGTAAGGGAAACAAAAACATAATTTGAAAAAAATCTAATGAAACCTAATTTCTTATTTCTAATAAAAACTAGAAAGATAGATTATATAGGCTCATGCCTATTTCCCTATAATGTATATTGTTTGAACCTCCCTTTGATACAGAAACTCAAATTAGCAAATAAAATATGAACATAATTATGATTAAAATGTTCATTGGCTATATAGCATTTAATTTAGTTTTCAGTACAGCCATATGAGATAGCATTATTAAAAGGCCTCCTAAAAGAAAGATCCCCAGTTCAACTTCTGATCTATCAAACTCTAAAACTTGTTCCAACTACCCTTTCATGATTACGTAAGTGTGTGCTTGTCTTCCTAGTCAGCCACACACCATTGGGATGAATCTCTAAACCAGGCACAGTTATGGGATGAAGAAGCTACAGATCCAGGGGAAGTTCCATAATAGTGAAAGAGGCTGGCCCCCTTTCACAGGTCCAAGCAGAGAGAGAAAGAAGCCATCACCATCACCAACACCGACAGACAGACAGACAGACAGACAGACAGACAGATACACACACACACACACACACACACACACACACACACAGCAGGCAGGGGAGGAGAGAGAAAATTTCTCCCCTTTTATATAGCCTTAGAGTGGGATCTTGCAACCTTTTCCCAGATTTGTTTACTCCAGTCTATGGGATTTCCTTCCTGCACTTCAGTCCCAAAAAGGGATGTTAATTTCTAGCTCCCTTGAGCTTCCTTACATCCTGCCCCCTACTGAGAGGCATCCTGTTAAACATCCTCGGAAACCCACCCAAGATAATTGAAAGGATCAAGTTGATAACAAAACCTAACCATCACAGAGCTTATTCAATTTACTTTTCCTATTCACACTTAGATGTATTTCCTACCAGCTAGTTAGCAATGCTTCTAATGTTAGTGACAGCTTGTTTCAAAATGTCTTAAAAATATTAATGATCTCAAAGTGCTATAGAAAAAGCTAACGATTTTAGTTAATACGTCTACATAAGGAATGCTCTGAAAGCTTCCTCAGAACAAAATTCCCATGACAGAGTCCAGCCTGCAGGGATGAAGCCTTATCAACTAAGATATTTGCTGATTTAAGAGTAGAAACTAGCACACATATCTCCTACAGGGCAGCACAACTTCCAAGGGCTTTATGAATGAGCAGCCCATCTTAAATACCAGACATCTTTTAGAAGCTAGAGAGTGAAATTACTAACTCTTGCTCCTCCTCCTTCCCATCAAATTGAAATCAATTCCAGGAAACTTTTCTTCTTCCTCAAATGCCCCAGGGAACCATAAACTCTGTATCTGAGATACTCCTAAGAACCCTTCCAAAACAGCATACCATGTGACCATGAGGATTTTATAGCCACTTCCTCTGCTCATTTCTATTAAGGTTCATCTTTCTTGGGTGCATCTCTTAATTGTTCTGAATTCATAAAACAATTGTCATGTTTCTACAGCACGTTCAGTATTTCTAAATGTGTCTTTCATTTCTTCACTTTTAATCACAACAATAGTGATGTCACACAACATTGTTTTTCATAAACAGAACAAATTACAGCAGATTGATTAAAACCAGAGATACACTGAAGACTACTGTAAATGAAGACAGACTGAAAGACACTTTGAAATGATGGCAGGCTTATGTGTGGATTAAAAAATATTGTGTGTGTGTGTTTCCATGTGTTGGTTGCCTCATCTTTGGGGGAACGTCCCTTCTTGTTCTGTTCAGGGAAGTTCTCTGTCTCAGCCTCCCCTCTAACCTCAAGCACACTGGATAAGCCTGCCTCAGCTTCCAGCTTTTACATGATGTCTTAGGATCCAAACTTAGGTACTCATAGTTGTGTGTCAAGTGTTTGGCCATTGAGCCTGCTCCACAGCCCAGTGTGTGGATTTTAAAACTTTAATGTTGACCATTTTCAAGTCAGGGACTCTATGTGTAAATTTTTATCTCCTATTATCTCAAAATATGTCTTATTTGGAATAGGGCCAATGCAGATATAATGATTAATTCAAGGATTTATTGGATAGTTCCTGCTCCATCACAGATGCCCTCATGAAAAGATAGTCACATATGACATCACATGAAAACAAAGACACAGAGGAAGACATCATGTAAGAGAGACAGGGACTGGAGTGGCCTAGTCCCAATGGGTTCAGAAGTGCACGGCCCTTCCTGTGTCTTGATTTCAGAGATAGATGCATCTATTCTAACTTCAACCACCCCATTCAGTCGAGTGAATGTATAAGTCAATAACAATGGTACGATTATGAACACAGTTTCAGGTTAAGTCTCAAGATCCTCTTCCATTTAATTGCAGTCTTCATGTAAACCTTTTAAACATCATAAAATTTCTGGTATGACCATTGATCCGAGGCTGACATTGAGCCTGTACCTCAGGGAAAAATTTCTCTGCTGGATGATAAAAAATCATGTTCTGCTGCTGCATTCAGACCCTGGCATCAAAACACTTGTTCCACCTTAATGATTGTGGTTCAGGAGAGATGGAGAGAGAAGGTCAGAAGAATGGAGAGAGAAGAGAACTTTCAGAAGGTACTGCTTTATTCTGCTCTTAGCTGGTACAACAGAGTACTTAAGACTCATTCATGAGGATTAGGAATTTATCTCTCATAGTGCTGAGGGCTGACAAGTTCAACATCAAGATGCAGGCTGTTGGTGTGCTGAGGGCCTTCCACATGCAGAAGACAGAAGGGATAAAGGGAACCTGATGTGAAACAATGAAAATGAATGACTATAATCCCTAATGAGGAGGTAGCTCTCTTGGCCTGAAGTTAGAATCTCTTTCAGGCTCCACCCATTCCACCTTTTTTAATTGTGTAGCTGGTAGATTGAACATCCTCTGAGTGCTGGGACTCTAAATATACTCCATGAAAGCCAGCTTAGCCCCCACTTCTGAACACACTGGAAATACCTGAATTTTGAAGAGAATATATTCAAACTACAGTAGCGGCTCCAACTATCAGAATGTGTGAGCTATCTATGAGTATACCATGTTTCTAAGTGTTATGATGAAATAATATCGGCACACAGAGGACCAACATATGTTATCACACAGACTTTCCTAATTCAGGTGTGTTTCATCAGGAAGCCTAAAAGAAATCCACAAATCATTGAGAGAACAAATGGCTTAAAAACTTTTTAGGCTTTAATGGATAACAGGAACAAATACTTGGCTTCAAAAAATACAAATTTCTGACTTCTGGCAACAGAGATTAAGATATCTGAGCTGTCAGTTGCAATTAGAGGGAGCAAAGGAACATTAACTGCATGACTGTCAAAAGGAGAAGGTGAAGCAAGGTTCACAGGTTTACTGTAGTTTGTGCAGAAAGATCAAATGTCGAAGCCCCTAATCAGTGTAAGTAATGAGTAAAACATCATAGCATGACTCATCCATTATTGAAAACATGAACCAACTCAATCACGGCTTCTGAAGCAAGCCTGTGCACGGGGATCCATGAAGATAGACCGTAGTAGCCATGGGATGGCTGACTGTGCCCAGGTCTCTCTCAGACGCTCTAGAACCCTTGCTCACTTTGTCCAGTTCTCCTTCTTCCAGCACTCTAAGCTTCGTAATTACATGCATGCTTTTCTGTTAGACTTTCATTCTCTTCCATCGCTCCCCACACAGGATGTCTGTTTCATACCTTTGAAAGCTAAAACCCTCCCTACAGAATCATGCATCTTGGCGCCATGTCTATGGCTGTCATCTAGATCATGAAACCTTTTTGGATGGTTAACCTTTTGGGTGATTAATTATATTATTTTATTCTAGAATGCTAATACAGATACTACTTGGAAAGTCAGGAATTGTACTTGATCTTATTTTGTCCTTATCATCAACTTATGTGACAAATACATTGTCTTTCAATTTTTAAATTTTTATTTATTTGTAAGCAGAAAGACAGAGACAGAGATAGATAGATAGATAGATAGATAGATAGATAGATAGATAGATAGAGAAATAAAGGATGCACCAGGGCCTCTAGCCACTGCAAATGAACTCCAGAATGATGTGGCACTCTGTGCATCTGGCCTTATGTGAGTATTGCAGAATCAAATCCAGGTCATTAGGCTTTGCAGGAAAGTGCCTTTAACCACTTAGCCATCTCTCCAGCCCTTGTCTTTCAGTTTCAACAATAAACCAAAGCTTGTACTCCTGCAACTCTCTACATTTCTTATCCCATTATTAGTAGCAAGATTTGGACCTCATTTTCATTATTTATTTATTTTTGCATTGCTGGGGATTGAATCCTGAGCCATTCACTAGCTAGGCAAGATCTCTAACAATAAGCTAATTCCCCAGCCTATTGAGAATCATTTTAAAAGGCTTTGACTCTGGAATCAAGTGGTGGGTCTATGCTGAACTAACATATGACCTTGAATAGATTAAAACTCAATACTTCACCATTATTATCATTAAAATATGAGTAAGTGTTTAGTTTAAGGTTATTATAGCCAAGAGGAATAGCATATTTTAAAATCTCTGAAAATGCTGAGGACATAGAACATTATTCCTACATAACATATAGTTCTATGTTAAGAATTTCATATTTTTCCTTATGGTAGATTTTCCCTTTTTCTAGTTACTTGGCAAAATAGAGACTTCTGACAAGAACATCAATACCTTGTCAGTTGCTGGAAGAACTGAACGGAGTGATTGAGAAAAGTCATATGGAGTTCTGCTCAACAACGCAGCAGGAGAAAGAAGAGCCAGGGAGACCTACTCACTCTGAGTGCTTTACAGAACAATTCCCTCAACTCTTCCTCATTCTTCAAACTGGGGAAGGACATCGGAAGCCATTCAACTCTTCTTAATTTCCCAAATAAGCAGTTCTTTTGTATTTGGTTAGAGGTATAAAACAAATAGCTGTCAAATAGCATCACGTATCAGGTAGCAAGGTACACTGGGACCAGAAAGGAAGAACAATTAGCCTTTGTCTGAAATACACAGGTTGCCACTACTGATTAAACTGGCTCCAAAGACTCGGGGATCAGGGGGATTAGTTCATTCAGAGCTGAGGTCTCTGGTTGCCGTGAAAGCACCTGGTGATGTCTAGCGTTTCTTAGAATGTTATGCAATGCTTAGTGGCAGGTCTCTGGGTGTCAGTGAGTTCTGGCCCACCCTGAGAGGCGTCTCTGTGCCTAAGGAGGTACCTCCTGGGTCAAATTTGCTTCAGCTTTGGGGTTAACCCATCCATCTCTACAAAGAACCCAAGTTTTTTTTTCATACACAAAAGGAATGTCTCTAGACAACAGAGGGGGTGTTATGGGAAGACAGGAGAAGAAGGAACTTCGGAAAGATGACATATGGCTGAACTGCTTTCATTACAATGCTGTGGTATTCTGTGGCCTGCATTCCTGTGCAATACCTGCACAGACATCCCATCCCCTGCCTCGTTCCTTTATGCTGAAGTCATTTGAACCAGAAGCCAGACTTTGATTGGCTCTCTCAGATGTGCCTAGCTTGTGCTGTTCCTTCCAGGAACCCTGCTTACATTTTGCTTTTTAACTCAAAGATCTCTTCATCTCTTTTCTTTTCTAGGATCATCTCCATATGCACTGTAAATTCTCACTGGAAGTTTCGTCCATAGTGCATCTGAACAGTTCAATTCAGCTGTCTTCAAACTTATGATCAATCCACTTTCAGGCCTGCCAAGAATTCATATGCTTTCTCAATCATGCTTAGCCTTGGACCATATGGAAAACAGTATGTGTGTATGTAGGATTTATCATTGCCTTTGTTTGAGATACTTTAAACTCTTCCTGCCAACCCACAGTTGGAAAAATAAACATCACAGATGCTGTCTTAAATTGACCCTTACTCTCAATTAAAGATATCGTTTAGAGGATACCATATTACATAAAAGTAAGGTTTCCAGAAAGGTCATCACAGCACGTGTAAGTCCCCTTAGTCTTCCTGGTCAATTAGTCTTAATGACCTTCATTAGTTAAGAAGATGATCTATAAAAACACTTGATTTGAACAAGCATAGCTTCTCTGAAAAAAAAGGCAAGTACTACTTCTCATCAATATGGGGTGTCTATAACTTACAAAGAAACTAATGGCTTCCCTTCTGCTCCATTTACTTTACAGGAGCCAAAGCTGATGCATTTGATCTCTTTGTAAATAACTCAGGCTGTTTTCACAGCACCTAGTTATGTGAATCCGCTAGCTTTGGAGGGTCATCACTTAGACAAGGTTACACCTTTTTAAGTCAGCTTACTGAGTTCAGATGGTGGAGAAATATAAATTGGGATAGTTGCAAGCATTTTTTCCCCTCTAGAAGTGATTATTCATGGTTTTGAAAAATCTACCCAAACCAGCAATTAAAATATTCAAATATAGCTTTTAAACATGCAAGCTGGGTGTATGGTTCATGCTTTTAATCATGCACTTACTTGGAAGACTAGGTGAGAAGATTGTGAGTTCAAAGCCAGACTCTGCTAATAGTGAACTCTTGTCTCAAAAATAAAACAAGGCAAAAAAAAACCCCACAGGAAAACAAGCAAATAAAAAACAAGGAGGAGGAAGAGGAAAGAAAAGGAAAAAAATGAAAGGAACAAAAAGAAAATACACTTAAATTTTTATTTATTTGTGTGTATGTGCTTATGTATTCATATGTGTATACAGGCTTTGCCAGCAAGCAGTTTTAACCAATAAGCCAACTCTCAGCCCTGAAAATGTACTTGTTATGAATGAGAATAATCTGAACACAAATATTTGAGAATGATAAATTGGTTATTTGTTTTCATAATAAACACGATTGTATGTACTTGATATCATAAAAAGATGTGTGAGGGCTGAGGAAAGAGTGAAAATGGGGATAAGAAACATTTGAGTTCATGCTCATAGGTCTTAAGTATGACTGTAAATTAAATTACCTGGGAATTTACAAAGCAGCTCAGAGTTCAGCCTGCACTGTTAGAGTCAGAATCCTTAGATCTCATGCATGAAATTCTAGAAGGCTAAAAGGACCACAGCAATGGCCGGTTCCTCAATGGTCTGAGGAAGGCCTGCTGTGCTAAGGAACTGTAGTCAGATTCTTCCCCCTCAATAGCCAACCTACCCATGATGTTATGAACCATCTTTAACTATACCTCATTCATCCAACTCCAACGTATTAGCAGCTTCTGATGGTAGAGAGGGCAAAGCCAGGAAGCAGTGCCAACCACCAGCTACTGAATAAAACTTTGCTTTAAGTTGGCCTTTTAATCTTGAAGATCCCCAGGGAGAAGAATGGTAGAAGCATTACACAGGATCAAAACCGAAAGGACAACATTACGATGGCACTGTCACAAACAATTAAGCAATTGTGACTAAAAGGAACCAGAAAAGCTAAAATTCTGTCTGAAATTTCATTTAGAAGAGAATTTAATCACTGAATTTTAGATCCGAGTCAGTCATTTCCTTTTTGTTTCCATTAAACCCAGAACTGAACAAGTCCTCATTTTGGTCCTGAATAGGGCTATTCCAAGGGTCAGCTGGATGTTTACCAAATCTGACAATCTCACCAAACATGCAAGGCCTGTCCACATAAGTACCTGATGTTGGGCTACTTTAAAATCACCATATTCTTCAATAAAACTATAGGAAATTCCCTAATTGTAGTAGAGATAGTGGTAGTCAAAATAATCCTAAGGTACTTTGGAAAATCACAATGGACACTTTGGCAAAAAATGAATACCAAGGGTCAAAAATATAAACAATAATCATAACCAACTGAATAGACATGAGGGCTGGCCATGGCAGAACAATGCTGCTCTGCTCTCTTCCTTGTTCAGAAGGCTCTGGTGGGGCTGGAGGAGGGAAGAGTCACGACAATTTCCCAACAGACACTCATTAACTGATATTACCACTTTGGCCAAAAA
>PVHP010053483.1:0-10747 GCA_004024765.1 Zapus hudsonius
TTCTTTCTTCTCCTTTCCCCTTCTCTTCTTTCTTTTTGTCTTGTGTCTGTTTGTTCGCATGCCTATGCAGGATGAGTGTGCCTTGTGTATGGCTGGGCCAGGGTCTCTTGCTGCTGTAATTGAAGTCCTGTCGGGCTTTATGTGAATGGCTGGAGAATTGAACCTGGGCCAGCAGGCCTTACAAGCAAGCAAGCACCTTTAACCACTGAGCCATCTTCCCCCTTTTTGTTTTGAGACAATGTCTATATAGCCTTTGTGTTGTGTTTTTGAGACAGGGCCTTCCCTTGAATTTATGACCTCCTGCCTCAGTCATTTCCATCCCAATCCTGAAGTCACAGGCCTTTTGTCACCCTGCTCTGAGTGATTTGGCATTTCTTTTAGACATTCCAGTCATCAGAGCGCTGTGAGTTCCTCCATGTCCCCTGCCCCTCTGCAGCACACTGGACCCTGTGCTGCAAGCCCTCAGGATTCCCATAAGGTGACCCAGGTCCTGCTGCCTGAGGGTGAGCACACCATGAGAGGGAGCTAGGTAGAGAGGTTTGGGGTGGGGGGTGCTGTCCCGCACTCAGGTGAAATTCTCGTTTTCTTTTTTTAAATTTTAATATCTTTATTATCAATAAGTATATACATTGTATGTACAGCAAATCTTGTGAAGGTGTCCCCGTTTCCTTCCTCTCTGTCCCCTACCCTCTCTACTCTCATTATCTGATGACCCCTGGGACCTCCAGCAGACACTGTTGGTGTCCTAATCCCTGTCTGTGTTTCTGGCAGCTCTGGTGGCTTTCACTTTGGGGCTCCTTCCCTTGACTTCTCTCCTGCAGGCTTCCTCCCCTGCCATGGAAGCTTACCTCACCTCTGAGGACACGGCATACTGGGCCGATTTCAACCGCAGCAGGTGACTTTGGAGGCTTTCTCCTTATTCAGAGGTGGCTCTCACACCTCCCCTCTGGCGGCCTCTGGAGGAACTTTACCTCAGGAAGTTGACCTCCAGAAGCCCAACAGACCCTTCAGTCTTTTCTCCCTCTGTTGCAGTCAGCTTCTCATTGCTGGCAGAGAGCATTGACCAAAAGCAGTTTATGGAAGGAAAAGGTTGACTTATAGACTTGAGGGGAAGTTCCAAGATGGCAGGAAGAACAATGGCATGTTCATGTCCAGGTCAGCCTGGACTAGAGCAGTTGCTAGACTCTGGCCAACATCAGATGGACAACAGCAGCAGGAGAGTGTGCCAAACACTGTCAAGGGGAAGCTGGCTAGAACACCCATAAGCCCATTCAACCATACACCTCCAACAAGGTTCCAATTCCAAAATTGCCATCAGCTGGGGATCCAGCAGTCAGAACTTTTAAGTTTATGGGGAACACCTGAGTAAACCACCGCCCCCTCATATGCCGATGACCTCTGTCATCTCTTATATGAGCCACTTGTTCCCAGGTTCTTGTCTAAGGGTTTGCCTTTGGGGAACCTAAATGAAGACATGCACAGTGTCATATTAGCTGAGATGGACTTGGTCCTAAGACTCTTCACATTTGACCTCGCTTTAAACAGTAGCTATCAGGGCCTGGGCATGCCAAGCACTGCTCAAGAGCTTATCTAACTTTACAAATGCCAATCAACTGAAGGGACAACCCCTATTCCAACTGAGGAAGGAGCTTGGGTTTCAGGGCAACTTGATGTGAGCATGGGGTGAGTCTTTCTGGGTCCCTGACTAGATAAAAAAGGGGAAAAGGAGGAAGCCAGCTGAGTGCCAGTATACATCCCTCTCTGCTTCCTGACCCTCCCAGACTTGAGCAAGCAGCCTCACACTTCTGCCACAGCCAAGAGCCTCGCCATAATAGACTAAATCTTTCAAATCCTGAGCCAAATTCTTCCTCCTTTAAGTTGCTTCTTGTCAGATATTTGATCATAGTAATAAGAAAAGTAATGAATACATTGAAACATAACCCCAAGATCAATTCAGTAGTGCTAAGTTTATTCCTTCCCCTTGGAGTCATTAAACCTTCAGGCATAAGCTCATAGGTCACAGATTAATAAGCCAACGTGTTCCTTAGAAGAAGAAGCATTCAGAGATGGAGAAGGCAGACCATCTCCGAGGATGACACCCTGTCCTGGAAGATGAAGCTGCACTTGAACTTACCTGAGGGTGAGGCCAGCATACACACTACTAGGTAAGGGTTTAGACGCCAGCTTCTGGGAGACATTGGCTTTCGAGAGATGTAGATGTTAACTTCCTCAGCTGATGAATCCACCTGCAGCTTCAGGGGACGGGCGGCACTGTAGGCAGGACTTTCCAGGGCACATCTTGTCCTTTGTTTCTCTGCTTCCTGGCTGCCATGAGCCCAACAGCTCTATTCCACTCCACCTGTCCACCATGATGTTCGTCCTTACCTCAGGCCCAAAGCAAAGGGGGGAGCCAGCTCATCAGGCACTGAAACCATGAGCAGAAATGAACCTTTTCTTCCTCAGGTTTTTTTTTTTCCTCAGATATTTTGCCACAGTGACAAAAAAAAAAAAAACCCTGATTACCACACCTTTGGAGACCCCTGAATTCAGTTTCAGTAGGAACAAATAGTACATTTGAAGTCATTCAGAGTATACATGGTAAACACACACACACACACACACACACACACACACACACACACACACACACACACACCAGATTTTTCCAAGCTGCCTTTCTAAAGGAAACTGTTTTAAAAGGTCATTTCCTGCCTGAACATCCATCAAAATGCCACAGAGCATCTGCACCCATGCAGCAAGCACAATGCCTGCCTGAGAGGGCACATCCTCTGTGCGTGGCCTGTCATGGGAACTTCTTCCTAAGTGGGAGCCCAAGACATAGGCTGCAGCAAGGTCACCAGCCCCGGGAGGGGCAGTCTTGGGAACCTGGGAGGCAGTGCCACCTGCAGGGACCTGCCAGGGGAGGAGGGAGGCAAGCAGAGAGAGCCTGGCCATGGTGGTCTGTGCCTTTAATCCCAGGGGGAGGTAGGAGGATGGATTACTGTTAGCTCCAGGCCAGGCTGGGACTACAGAGTGAGTTCCAGGTCAGCCTGAGCTACAGTGAGACCCTACTTCTTTTACTCTTTGTGTCCACCGGAAAGATGTCCAAACGTCCTCAGGAGGATGGAGAAGGCTACCTCTCGGTGAAAATTTTCTATTGATGTTGCTCTCTGATTTGCCTTTTTCCCAGATCTGGGAGTCAGATGGTCTAGTCAGAAAAGGTTTTAAGGAGGAAAAAAAAGTACAGGAGCCGGGCGTGGTGGCGCACACCTTTAATCCCAGCACTCAGGAGGCAGAGGTAGGAGGATTGCCTTGAGTTCAAGGCCACCCTGAGAAAATAGTGAATTCCAGGTCAGCCTGGACTAGAACAAGACCCTACCTCAAAAAACCAAAAAAAAAAAAAAAAAAGTACAGGAAATTCTGTGTTTTAGTAATTTTATTTCTGTGATGGTTCCTTTCTGGGACGAGGGAGGAGAGTCCTTTAGAGTGTGTGCATGGTACACAGACACACATACACAACACACATATACACAACACACATATACAAACACACGGCACACACATGTGAAAACATGAGCCCATTTATCTCAAGAACAGCAGCACAGTGGAAAAGGGCTTGCCCTCGTGTGAGGCCTTGAACAAAATGAAAATATAAAACTTTGCCAAAGGAAGGGTCGGGCTGCTTACAACGCAAACTTCCAGACACAAAGTGGCCCTGATGTGCATGATCTCGCAGTGACTGATAATACCTACACATAATGGAGGAAAAGATGACGACACTCAAACAAAACAGAGACTCATTGAGAGGGGGAAGAAATGTGGGGGAGGGAGGGAGGAATCATAAACAATTTATGATCTGTAATTATGGAAACTACGAATAAAAAGTTTAAATATAAATAAAATTTTTATACTATCCAGAAATTATTCTATGAGAGGGTACTTTTTTGGGGGGGTTGGTTTTTTGAGGTAGGGTCTCACTGTAGTCCAGGCTGACCTGGAATTCACTCTGTAGTCTCAGGTGACCCTCCGACCTCTGCCTCCTGAGTTCTGGGATTAAAGGCATGTGCCACCAGGCCTGGCAAGAGGGTACATTTGAGTGCTTTTATTTGTGTGTGTGTGTGTGTGTGTGTGTGTGTGTGTATGCACGTGTAGGGGCTAGAGGTTGACATCAGGTGTCTTCCTTAATTGCTCTCTACTGTATTTCTGAGACAGGGTCGCCAATGAACTTGGAACTCAACTATTCAGCCAGTCTAGCTGGCCAGCGAGCCCCAGGGATTCCAGGTTTACACTGACATGCCTGGTTTTTATGCGGGTGCTCAGGATCTGAACTCAAGTCCTCACACTTGAGCTGTAAGTGACAAACTGACTGAGACATCGCCCTGGCCCCTAGGTGCCCTTATTTTATCACCTGATAACCAAGCGCTTCATTTCCAGCTCTTAGAAACACTCATCTCTAATCTCCACATTGAGGCCTAAATTGCCTCCTTGGAGCACCCAGGGCCTCCTGCTTGTCAGGCAAGTTCTCTTCCAAGAGGTCACCTCAGCCCCCTGCCTCTTTACGAAGTCTATTGTGGAGGTAAAATGATTTTCTCATACTGTCTTTCTGGCAGCGACGCTTGTTGAGTAGTAGAGCTGCTGTCTGTCTAAGTCACTCCTGGACGTCACAGTGCTGGTTTTGAGAACTTCACAGATGGGGACAACAAGGCAGTGCTTGGTGTGAAAACAAAGAGCCATGAAATCACGTGCCGACTCACAGAGCTAGAGGGAGGAAGCCAGGATTCAATCCTAGGATTTCCTGCTCAGCCTCATACCTCCTCTTCCCCTGCTCTTTCCATGACATCTGCCAGGTCTGGCTTCATTCATTCCTATATGCACTCACAATTCTAAAAAAAAAAAAAAAACCAGGGACTTCTGTGGGTCCAGCAAGGGGCGCCCACGATCACCTGCTCCAGGGCCTGACAGCTGACCTCATAGACCAGCCAACCTCCAGGAAGAAAATCACAAGCACTGAGATCACTTGGTGGGGGATGGGGGCACCAGCTTTGTCCTTTCCTTTCTCATACTATGGTATGAGATTCTTGGGGACATTCCAATTTCTTGGGGTTCATTCTTTCAATAGTCTGATAGTCCAAGGATTTGGTCCAAGTGTCTCCTGAGAATATCTTCCCTCTTGCCAGGCTAGTTACATTTCCAAGAAGGACTGAGGGAGAAAGACCCTTTCCTGGAGTGGGAAGCCACTCTGGTGGCAGCAAGGATATAGAGGACCCAGGAAAAAACAGTGCCTTCTGCCTGCTTGTCTTCCTTCCTCTCTGGAGAGTATATCAGATGCAATACGTGCCCAAAGACGACATTTTTTACAGAGAGTTTTTTTTTCTCTCCCAGATTTGTGGTACCAATGGGCTAGACTGAGAGCCGGTTAGACAGTGAAGGAAGGGTTACTCCTGCCCATAGATCAGGAGGAGCAGGGAGCAAGGCTCCTGAATGACTCCCTCTAGCTGCTGCTGGGGAGAAGTCATGGGTGGGATAAGAGTTGGGGAGAGGGAGAGGCAATCAGAGGGAGGAGCTCTGCGATCCAGGGCTCTGCCTTTCGTGTGTGTAGAGCCTGCATCTTTGCGTGTGTGCATGACTGTGCAGGCCAGAGGACTGCCCTAATTAGGTGTTCTTCCTCAAGCTCTGTCCATAGTATTGTTTAGACAGGATGTCCCGCTGGTCTGGAACTGGCCAAGTAGACTAGATTGGCTCACCAGCAAGCCCCAGTGATCCACTTGTCTCTGCTTTCCCAGCACTGGAATTACAAGTGTGCTTCACCATGCCTAGCTTCTCTCTCTCTCTCTCTCTCTCTCTCTCTCTCTCTCTCTCTCTCTCTCTCTCTCTCTCATATGGCTTCTAGGGGTTGAAATTAGGTCCTCATACTTGCAAGCCTGCACCTTACCAACTGAGCCATCGCACCAGCCTGGATATGACTTCTATACCTTTTCTATTTCTTCCAGGTGGGTCTTCATAGCAAGTGTCAACTGTCATGACCCTGGGAATGTCATTTATGCTGCTGAGAGTGTCATTTACAGGCAGATGGTGCTTTTTTTTTTTCTTCTGTGCTGGGAATCAAACCCAGGGCCTTGCCCATCTTAGGCAAGGGTTCTACCACTGAGCTGCAAGCATAGCCCACAGATAGTTCTATAATGAAGTTAGAGATTGTCTGGTCACTGTGGTGGCCATGTTGTATTCAACCAGTTTGGGCCAACCCACCCATCTAAGGTGGTCTCTGTGAAGGGTCAGACGTCTGCAGGGACCAGCCCTCCCCTTGAGTGGGAGGTATCTAGTTAGAGCTACAACCTAGGTGCTAAAACTGATTGGTCAAATATGAACCAATCAGCTGTCTCTCTGACTCACCTGGGGAGAACTTAAATTAACTCCCCAGAGGAAGGCGGGTCTCTTCCCCCACATGGCAATGGAGTAGAAAGACTGCTGAATTTCCAGGCCTTAGGAAGGTAAGCCCTTCCTCACCCCAGCTAATGGCTGGGGTGGGGAAGGCTCCAGACTTTTTCCCTCATGAACCTCTCCTTCTCATGATGGGAGCCCTCTGTTATCTTTTCTTCTGCTGCTTATTTAGTGGAACAACTTAAGTTCTGTTAAACTCTACACGTGTTCTCCCCACACTGGTGGCTGGAGAACTCTAACTTCCCACGTGGTAACTGGGAGGCTTCCCCATCCAATTCCCCTTTTCCTAAATTAATAAATTAGAATAAATGTGTAATAAGATTTATTTCTGTCCCTGTGTATAATTCTTTTGCATTAGAGAACACGAACTCTGGGGGGGGGAAATTTTTGTTTTTTTGGTTTTTCGAGGTAGGGTCTCGCTCTAGCCCAGGCTGACCTGGAATTCACTATGTAGTCTCAGGGTGGCCTTGAACTCATGGTGATCCTCCTACCTCTGCCTCCGAAGTGCTGGGATTAAAGGCGTGCACCACCACGCCCGGCTTGGGGGGGTGGAATTCTATGGTAAAAACCAAATATAACTGTGCCAAGATTTCCCTGTATCAGTCTTCTGAGTCTCTAGGTAACATTCTCCCTCATTTGGTCGAACTTTGATGGCATGGACACTGTCCCATTAAGGGTCCAGCTTCTTGCCAAGTGGTGGAATTAGGCTAAAGCCTCCATGTGATATGTTCTGGAACTCTCTCTCACAGGTTCCCCCATTGCTGCTCTGTCCCTAGGTGTGAGCGTGTGACTCAGTTTCCCATATTAAGCTCTCTGGCTTCCCTGAGGTGACTGGTGGTGACAGGGAGAGCTGGCTAAGAGTCTCAGCTCCTTAGCTCCTCAGGGTCATTTGAAGGTCTGCAGGCTTTTCAGCATAATTTACTCACTAGAGTGCAGGTGCTCACGTATGGAAGGTGGGGTTAGACGTCCCTCCACACAGCCTGAGATGTCATCTATCCACAAGGACCCAAACCAGATGCTTGTGGCGGTCCAGCTGCTTTCCCCTGGGTCCCTGAACACTTGCCTCCTCCACGGAGGAGAGACCATAGCAAGCCAGCTGTGTCTTTGTTCTCCACACAATAGCTGGCCCACTCCCTTCCCTCCTTGGTTCCTCCCCATGTCCTGTGGGACTTGCCTTGGGGACAGGTTTCACCTTTGTACACAGACTGGAGGAGACAATCTCTGGGAACACTTTCTTCACAGCTGTCCCCTTTCCTGGTTCTAGAAGAGGTGATCTAAGCCCCTGAGAGAAGTTGAGCCCTGAACAGAAGGATTTGGCCTCGCAAAGTCCCATAAAGGCGATGGCCCAGATGAGCAGAGAGCAGTGGCTGGCGGGGGAGGTGGCCCAGCTGGGAGAGTGCGTGTCTGGCACACACAAACCCTTGCATTTGATCTCTAGGAACACACAAAGCAGCTGTGGTGACACATGCCTGTAATCCAAGCATGGAAGCTGGAGGATAAGAACTTCAAGGTCATCCTTGGCTATGAGCTTGAGGCCAGCCTGGGCTACTGGAGACCCTGTCTCAAAGAGAGAAAAAAATAGAGAGAGAGAAGGAAGAGGGAAAGAGAAGTGTCCTTAGGCCAGAGCTGAAGAAAGGAGATTCCTGACAAGTGACTTTTATTTGGTTCATGTGGGAAGATCTTGAGCCCCCCTCCTCAACCCAGCCATTAGGCTGGGGTGAGGGAAGGCCTTACCTCTCTAAGGCCTGGAAATTTAGAAGTCCTGCTCCTAGGACGCCTTGTGGGAAGAAGAGGCTGGACTTTGTTGCAGTGTTTTCAAAACCTTGGACAGGTAAGTCAGAGAAACCGCTGGTTGGGCCATACCTGATCAATCAATTTTAGCATCTAAGTTTGAGCTCTAGCTAGAAACACCTTCCACTCAAGGGGAGGGGGTCTATGGAACTTACCTGAAGGAGTTAACTGTCACAAAACCACAACAAATAAAAAAAGGAAGGAGAGAGAGGGAGAGAAGAAATAGAATACAAGAAAAAGGAAAGGAGAAATTGGCTGAAAACAATGAACTATACAGAAGAGAAATAAAGCGACTTCCCAGAGAATCACCCCTGGGTGTCCTTTCCAAACCTGTAGGAGGAAACACTAGCCCAGAGAGAAGAGCAAGCAGTCCTTCTGGCTGACATCCGGAAGGGCCTTGATGGCTCCGTGGGAAGATAAACACAGAGTCCTCTTTCAGCAAACACTGATGGAGAGGAGAGGGGTGGGCACCCCACCTGCCTCCCTCCTCTCCCCTCCTGCCTGGGCCTCCTGCTTGTCCCCACTGCTAACGCAAGGCCCACAGAGGCTGAGGTGCACCACTAAGCTTCCACTAAAGAAAACCAAGCAGAGCCCGGTGTGGTGGTGCACGCCTTTAATCCCAGCATTCCAGAGGCAGAGGTAGGAGGATCACCATGAGTCAAAGGCCACCCTGAGACTAATAGTGAATTCCAGGTCAGCCTGGGCTAGAGTGAGACCCTACCTCGAAAAACCAAAAAAAAAAAGAAAGAAAGAAAACCAAGCAGGAGGCAAGAGGCAAGATGTGTTGTGAACACAGTTGATTTTATTTGTGGCCAGTACACAGACTGCAATTGCTGACTCCCTTCCCTCCCCTTCCCTTCTCCTTCCCTTCCCTTCCCTCCCCTCCCCTTTACTTCCCTTCCCTTCCCTCCCATTCCCTTCTTTTATTTTTTCTTTTGCTTTTTGAGGCAGAGCAAAGAAGCTGTTCTTGTCTCTTGGACCAAAGCAGTCTACTCACTGTATCCCACAGGGATGGAAGGCAACCATTTCTAAGCTGACTCTACTTGACTATGAAACATGACAGGTTAAAATTGTCCACCTCTTCCTGTTATAGAAATATTCCAGTAATAAACAGACAAAGCCTTTGCAGCAAGAGGAGAGGGGAGTTTAATTTCTACCCGGGCCCGGGGGTCCATGCATAAATGAAGCAATGGCCATGAACCCCAGTTACAAAGATATTTTATAGTCCGTACAGAGTAGGGTATGTGACATTATGCAAATTACCATTATCTAGTAGTTCACACATTTACAATCGGTCACAGGAAATTCAGATATTCTCCCCAGGTATTCTCTGGCCTTGTCTCTCCCAATTTCCTTATAACAGTTAAAGAAATTGCTCCTTTTGTCTCACTGAACTTCAAAGATCTGGTAGTTTCTCATCTCATAGCCATCTGTGGCCTGAAGACTGTAACAATGAATATAGGGGAGGGGGGTAGTGAGCTCACACTCATTTTGCTACAATATTCCCAGCCACTTATAGTCTCCATATTCCTTTCTGATACCGGAGAAGAAGCAATTTAAGAAGAGAGGGGTTGTTTTGGCTCACAGTTTCAGGGTATCCAGTCTAACACAGCGGTGGCAGCTGGTCACATCACATCACAGGGAGGAAGCTGAGAGACGGGAATGCTGGTGCTCAGCTTACTTTCCTTTGAATTCAGTCTGAGACCCCAGCCTATGGGATGGTGCCACCCACATTCAGGGTGAGTCTTCCCTACTTGGTTAAACCGCTCCGGGAATTCCCTTCCAGATGCACCCAGAGGTGTGTTCACATGGTGATTCCAAGTCCCATCAAGTTGACATCAAGATTAACTATTACAGGCGGGCGTGATGGCACACACCTTTAGTCCCTTGGAAAGAAGAAGTAGGAGGATCTCTGTGTGTTTAAGGCCACCCTGAGACTACATGGTGAATTCCAGGGTTAGAGTGAGATCCTACCTTTAAAAAAAAAAAGATTAACTCTTACAATCCCATGGAGACACAAAATATTGGTTCTTTGGCATGTTAATTCTCCAGGACTGCCATGAAGTTCCAGAGTCCACAGAAATCCTGGTGGAAGCAGAGTAGGTTCCTCCTGAGTCCAACCCTGACTTTTTAGCTTTTTCTGATATACAGAGCATCTCTGGAAGTTGAAAACCAAACCACTGGAGTGGTTCTGGGAAGGCTAGGGACCCTTGGGTCTGTTCCCTGGGAACTGGAGCTATCGTAAGCGACATGTGATGGGAAATCAGGAGATGTACTTTCTCCCCTGATGATTATTTCATGACCTTGTGCGACTTCATAAATTAATGCACAGAAGTGATGAATAAAGAATGAGCAAATCCCCTAAAGCACTTAAGGCATCTGCAGATGGGAAGCCTGGGGAAGGCCATTTAATGGATCTGGCTCAGAAGTTGTCACTTCTGGGGCGGAAAGAATGGCTGTCTCAGAGCAGCACATCCTCCCATGTCGGGGCTGCTCATCTTTCCCTTCCTGATGAGAC